>JAAAKO020054814.1:0-10758 GCA_010015015.2 Bolitophila cinerea | reverse complement strand
GCAAAGTGCATGCTAAATACCCTCTCAATTGTTTCCCGAACCACAATGATTCTCGGTTTCTACTAATAATTTAAGTTCGAATATATTTGTAGCGCAGATTTTTCACTAGATTCGAACTACTTTTTATATACAAAGTCCGCTGGCAAAAAATACTCTAAAAAAAATCGAGAATCCGACTTATGTTTGAGTTATTATCGAGATACTAGCCGAGAAATCACCTTTAGTTTGAAATTAGCTCGGAATCAGTTATAATCGAGATAAATTCGACAAATTCAGGATATCTTGAATTTAGCTCGAAAACATATATTAAGACTTTGTAGACCCGTTGCAAATACAATGTATCACCATTCTCCCCATCTACTTATCTTGTATATATAGTTCGTATTTCCACGACTGAGTTGGGATGAGATTTATTGTTATTATTTTTAGCTTGTCGTTATGGATAATAACGTTTTAACGATTGAAAATGTTATCCCCGGTTAACGGAAGAATTCAACATTTGCCGAAATTATCTTAAATGTACTTCGATAACACTTTTTAGCAGATAACTTAAACAAACTACCTCTTTTCTCACTAAATCACTAGCCAACGCTAGAAAAATACACAAATACACAAAAAAAAATCATTGTAAATCCGTATAAAAACGACAGTATACGAGACCGCCCAACCGCACACACGCCCTCACTTAAGAAACACATTATATTAATCTGTCACATCATCCTTCATGTCTAAAACGTTTACGTACGAATTCCATCAATCCAGGTACGATGGCAGTGGTAGAGGAAGAATACGGCGCCCTAATAGTTTCAAGCCTAGCCGGCCTTTCGTTCCTCACCTGTCTCCTGTGCACAGTTTGTCACTGCAAAAGAAAGCGCCGGCATCATCGTCAGCTGGGCCTACATAGGAACGATCACTACGACTCCACGACAAGCGCAACAGGTAAGTTATCCATATATGTGTGGTTATGTTGGTAATGTAGAATGCTGCTGCAGCGTCATTTTTATGAACTAAAAACATTGAAACTGTCACTTTAACGCACACACCACACAAACACTATTTACGATTACACACACGCGATTAACTGGAGAAAAACAAAAGTTCTGAATTCGTTTTCAGGTCTGGGCTCAAGTAGGAGACATTTACAGGGAGGTGGTAGTCTGTCGGGTAGTTTGCGTGGCATCAACAGTGATATCCTAATAATTCCACCGGCTCCATTGCCACCCACAAGTGTTCCACCGCACATCTGCATTGGCGGCGACTTAATTATGGACGACGATGAGGACGACGACGACGATGACGATGTGGACAACCAGGACGACATGTTCATGAACGGCGATCGTTTCTCCAGCGGTGACAGCGTATAGCAGTGGGTGAAAAACTAGGCGCCATTTTATCTTTTCTCCATCGCAGGCTGTTGTAACACGCAGCAAAACGGCATTAGCATATATATAAATAAATATATTTACAACAATAACAAAAACACACAATCTCAACAACAAAGAATCATCGCCATTTGCATTTTTGTTAACACTACACACCATTTTATTTTTTTGGTATTTTTTAAAATATGAAAAAAAAACAACTCGAACACGTTCTAGATAAGCATAATTATAAATATAAAAGCAAAAAAAAAATAGGAAAGAAGATGAAAACAAAAAACAAACAATAACAGTATACATTTTATAAAACACTCCGAAAACAGATTTTTTAGTAGATATATATTATATATTATATATATTTAATATAATTTAGAAGTATATATATATTATAATAATGTAAAACAAATTAACACTATATTATATCGTAATGACACATAATTATAAATAATCGTAAACAATGCCAAATGACTAAACACTAAAAAGTAATGAAACGCAAATAATATACACACAAAAACACAAACACTTTCTCACTCACACCGAGACACGCACATACACTCACGCGCACACGCACACACTTACTACAAATTACAAAAACACTAACACCAACACCACCACACACAAAAAAAAACAAATAATTGTGCACGAAAATTCGCGTGCGAGTTACAGTTACATATATATAGCAACAAAACAATAACGGTATGTCAGTTTGAGGTTAGATTTTAAGCAGCGACAATTTGACACTTCATAAAGGTGTTTTATCAACACCGTGCTCACATACACACTCACACATCATCTAACTGTGTGTGCGTGTAAAGTATCGTGTAATTCTTTGAATTGGAAAAGCAATACCTAACTAAATAGTAGAATCAATCATATTTGTGTACCTATTCTGTATACTATATATATTCTATATACTAAAGAATATTTAATATTTGTGTAGACATTTGTGTATTTGTTTATATTTATATATCTACAAAAATATGAATATGTGTATAGCGCGAGAAAAAACCCTTAGTTTTTGTGGCTTTTGTTTTCTATAACAAAAAATATATGGTTAACTGTTAAAAATGTACGATTAGAATGAGTTATATGTGAATGTAAGGTTATGTTATTTTTATATTTTTATTGTATTATTTGAGTTTTTTAAATGTTGCTCAATTTTTTTGGAAAGTAATTTATTATTTTTAATTTACAGAAAAATTGAAGATTTTCGAGTGTAATGTACCAATTACCAAATTTTAACCCTCAAACCACACAGTCGCAGCGCACCCTCTCGTCTATTGTATGTACTTTTATGCGTTGTTATCTACAGAGCAAATCAAGATGTTGCGAGATATTCACTGTCAGTTTATATCTCTTTTTAGCACGCACAAACAGATAACAAAACGAATAACCGCATGAAAATAGACAAAACTGTATCATTATTAAAAAACCTAACCAAACTTATAATATATAATCATAAAACACAGAATATTTTTTTACCTGCGCGCCGAAACTGTCATACACACAAACGCACCCACACACACATCGCAACAAATATACAGTTATACACGTATTTGTATACGCAAAACTCATCTTCCATTATATGATAAGAATATTATAATATTCAGAGATACACATAACCTAAAAAACTAGATAAGTATATCTTTATTTGGTAAATTTTATCGCGAGACTGTGTGGACAGATTATGACCACATGAAATCATCAATAATATAATATATATTTTAATGATTTAAAAATACGAATATTTTAAACTTTGTAAATATTTAATAATCGCTCAATTTCTCGTTAAACTTGCACATTCACATATTTTTGTGCCTATTTATCGACAATTTTGACATATTGTTTAACATTTTCATTTAAAAAAAAAGTTTGGTTAGGATTTGTTTCTTCTTGTATTTTATTATTTGTTATTTCATTAGCTCTCCAAAAATATGTAACTTAAAACAAAAACAGTGTCTTTCAATTTGTTATGAATTTTTCAAAGTTTTTTTTAGCATTTCGAGTAAATTCAATTATTCAAACACACACATACACAGACACACTCACAAATGCGTTAATCATAGCCTCTAACTATATATCTATATATACTAATATTAGTTATCATAACAAAAATATAACAAATCACGACTTTATGTCCGTAGAGAGCTCTTTTGTATATGTATTAGTAAACATATATAATTAAAAAAGCAACACGTTGTTTGCGTGTCATATGATAGCACTTGACAGACACACATATATGAATACAGTTATTATTTGTTTTCATACTTTTTTGGGATTATTAGGGCGTCACAAAATCACTGCCGATAAGTATATAGAGTATATATATATTTCGTACTAATAGATCAATTTAAAAATTGGTAAGTGCCATCAATTTTTTTATCACATTTTATATTTCAAAAGCTGAATGTCAAACCACAATTTGAAATGATGCCAACTTCATACGTAATGCAGATTGATGGCACTAAATAAACTGTCACCTGTCACTCAAAGGCAGTAGATCATAAAAAACATAACCAATGTAATTGCAAATTATTTGCACTACTATTTATATATCCATAAATATACAATCACCATCAAAGCGTCAAAAACCACAAATAATCCCAAAACTTGTTTTGTTTTCGATACATAAATATGTCACAAAATACGACACACTACTTGCAGCTAACTTCGTGTTATTGATGCGTTTGAACGAATTTCTTTTACAATCGTTTAATCGTGTTTCTTTTTATTTTGGTTCTCCGTCTAAAACGCCACCAAACAATAGTTTTATCTCTTACAATTTTACATGTTTGAGAGCCACTCACAATGTATTACTACATCTTTGTGTCAAATACATAAAAGTAATCATAATACACAGACACATATATTTAAATACATTATTACAAAATGTAACGCACACACTCACACAAATATTATATTGAATTCTTCAATCAGAAAAGAATTGGGCTATAGTCTATACCGCACGCTTTTGACAATTTCACGAATATGACGCTGTGAACAAATGCGGATTCGATGAACTATCAAAAAAGGTTTCCAAAATTATGTATTAGTTCACATTTTAAAGAAATGATCGAATCGTGTGGTTAAATTATAGCTCTATTTATTATACTATCAGTATCACAATTTAAATAAAAAAAGTCAAAAACATAACCTAAAAACACACACACACATAAAACAAGAGAATACCCCAATTAAAGACGAAAACGTTTTATTTGACGAGAATGGAAAAACGTTGTTTTTTTCGTTTTTTTTTTCTTTTTGTATGTATAAATTATTTACTATACATAACTATATAATGTTGTTTGTTATATAATCAAAACTAAAACTGTTACGAAACGTAATTTATATACTATAATTAAACAAAAGAAATACACTTACATAAAACATAAACATAAATATAAAACACACACACAGAATGGAGAACACAAAAAATTACAAGTAAAATACACACAAGTTGATAGAATGTAAACACACTATAATATATATATATGAATATATATGTGTGCATATGTGTATGTAAACGTACATAAATATATACATTATTATTAATAAATAATAACTAAAGTTTATACATATACAAAATATAAAACTATACACAGATACACACAGTCACACACACACAAACACACACACACACACACACACGTAACAAGTTAACGAAAAAGGAATTTATTTGTATTTATAACTAGGCAACCAAATATATTATCGAATAAATAAAAAAAAGTTGTATAAACATTGTTTTAACCCGAAAGAAAAATAATAAAAGTTGTATGTAAAAACATTGCGTGGTGCTTTTATTAATTTTGTGAGGTTATGTTTGTCTAACGCGACTGTTACCGATAATTGCTAAAGTTTACGTAAGATTGACAGATTTAACCATAAATCACTACACAATTCCCTTAATAATATATTTTTATTCATGAACTTTACCAGAAAATCGGAAATTCGACGTTTGTTAAATTCAACCTTTTTCAATTCAACCTTGTTAATTCGACCTTGTGATATACGTCTTTGAGAAAATCGACCTTGAGATATTCGACCTTCAGATATTCGTCCTTTAGATATTCGACCTTAAGATATTCGACCTTGAAATATTCGATATTGAGATAATCAACCTTGAGATCTTGTCATATACAATCTTGAGATATCCGACCTTAAAAACATATTTTTTTGACCTTAAAAAAATGATCTTGATATATACGAACCTACTTATTCGACCTTGATATATTTGAAATTAATATATTTTACCTTAAGAAATTCGACCTTGAGATATTCGACCTTGTGTAAATCGATTTTGAAAAATTTTATATCAACCTTTAGATATCAGACATTTCGAAATTTCACCTTGTGAAATTCGACCTTGAGTAATTCGACCTTGATATATTTGACCTTGAGAATTTCGACATTTATGTATTCGACCTTCATATATATTTGACCTTGATAAATTTAATCTTGACTTTGAGAAATTTGACCTTGTGAAATTCTACCTTGTGAAATTCGACCTTGAAAAATTTGACCTTGAGATATTCTACCTTGAGATATTTGACCTAGTGATAATCGATCTTGAGATATACGACCTTGAGATAAACAACCTTGATATATTTGACCTAAAGATATTCGACCTTGAGATATTTGAACTTGTGAAATTCGATCTTGAGAAATTTGGTATCAACCTTCAGATATCCGACATTTCGAAATTTCACCTTGTGACCTTGAGAAATATGACCTTGAAATGTTCTACCTTGAGATATTTTTCATTGAGATATTTGACTTTGAGGTATTCTACCTTTGACCTTGTGATAATCGATCTTGAGATATACGACCTTAAAATAAACGACTTTTAGATATTTGACCTTGCGATATTCAACCTTAACATATTTGAAATTCAGATATTTGACCTTAAGATATCCCATATTGAGATATTCGTCCTTGAGATAATCGATATTGAAATAATGGACCTTGAGATATTCGGTCTTATCATATATATATACGATCATGAGATATCCGACCTTGAAAATTTCTGCCTTGAGAAATTTGACCTTCAGAAATTTGATCTTGATATATTTAAAATTGTTATATTTGATCTTAAGATCATTTTATTTGACTTTGTGAAAATCGACCTTTGAGAAATTCGATATCAACCTTGAGATATCCAACATTTTGAAATTTCACCTTGTGAAATTGGACCTTGAGAAATTCAACTTTAGGATATTCGAACTTGATATATATATTGACCTTGAGAATTTTGACCTTTTTGTATTCGTACTTGATATATTCGACCTTGATATATATATGACTTTGACATATATATGACTTTGACATATATATGACTTTGAGAAATTCGACCTTGTGAAATTCGACTTAGTCAAATTCGACCTTGAGAAATACGACCTTGAGAAACACGACCTTGATATATTCGACCTTGAGATATACGACCTTTAGATATTCGACGTTGAAATATTTGATCATGAGATATTCGACCTTGAGATATTTGAACTTGAGATATTCGACTTTGAGATATTCGACCTTGAGATATTCGATATTGAGATATTTGTCCTTGAGATATTCAATATTATGATAATGGACCTTGAGATATTCGGCATATACGATCTTGAGATATCCGACCTGGAAGAATTGTTCCTTAAGAAATTTTACTTTCAGAAATTTGATCTTTATATAATCGACCTTGATATATTCGACTTAATATATTTCAAATTGATATCTACTTTGAGAATTTCTACTTTGAGATATTAGACATTGAGATATAGAATTTGAGATAATATACCTTGAGGTATTTGACCTTGAGATATTCGACCTTGAGATATTTGACCCTAAGATAATCGACCTTGAGATATTCGACTTTTATCATATTTTTCATTGTGATATTTTAACTTGACATATTTGACTTTGAGAAATTCAACCTTGTGAAATTTAACCTTGTGAAATTCAACTTCATGAAATTCAAAGATGGCTCTAAAATCGTCCGATTGCGTTTTAATGTAAAAATCATTTGGTTGCATGGAATTAGATACATATCTATATTTGTATCATTTTTGGACGTTTTTACATGATTTTAGTCGATGAAAATTTCGTCCACCATCATAACTGGCTTGCATAACAACAGTTGTTGACAGTCCTCTGTTCAAACCCTATCGCAATAAAATGAAGGACGCATATAACATCATTTTATATATTTTACCTAAGAGCAATAATACTCTAGATAGGAAGTTAGGTTATGTTTATGTAATGAACATTTTTATGAAAATAGGAAGTCGACTTTGACGTGCCGAGCTTTTAGACCAGTAGTCAAAGTCTGTAAGAGCTATCGATCGAGTCGTATCGAGTGAGGTTTCATGCGCCCGTAATTTATTGTTTCCACACATATATGGTTGATATAATTTTGACTGGCGAAAGAAAAGTCACTCGATTCGACTCGATCTACAGTTTTGAGTTATTGTTATAACACGTATATTAATAGTTTGAAGACAATAAAATTGTAGATATTCGTAAAAATGTATTAGGTAGAGTCTTATTTTAGTTTTAATAATGTTTTTTTTACTATTTTACAAGCTTTTATGGTAAAAAATATAAATTTTATTTGAATTTTTAAAAATGTGCGCGTAAATAAGCCATCTGTGGATGACGAATAACTTAAATACTGCCTCGAATTAAAGAAATGTTCATTACAAGTCCGTACATAGAAAAACTGGTTCATTTCGATTATATATAATAAAGTCTAAAGTCTTTTACTAAAACCACATTACCTTTTGTTTTTATAACAGATAAAGTTTTCGTATAGCCGCTGTAATCAAAATGTATTTCCTGAGTAAAATTTTACTCACAAAATATAACGCAACCTGACAGACGCAGATTTTCGTTTGACAGATGACATTTCATCAACAAAAATAATCGGCAGCGGTGTTGTTGTCTCTGCAGTCTGCACACAAAATATAAACATTGCATATATTTTCCTTGAATTTATAACAAAAGAGTTTATTAAATAATAGTTGCATTCGCATTAAACACACTGTAAATATGTCCATTGAAATCGAGTCAGCCGAGTAAGTTGTGGGCCATACCGTCTAGGGCCAGATTTTAGTTATTGTGATTCTAACCTATAAAAATGATCGCGTTTTGTGTTTATAAACAGAAAATGCTATAAAAATGAAGTGAATTTTCGATAAATTGTATTTTTTAAATTTGCAGCGTGATTCGTCTCATTCAGCAGTACTTGAAAGAGTCCAATCTGCACAAGACACTGCAGACCGTACAGGTGGGTACTGCGATGCGCTTGCAATTATTGTCTAGCTAGAGTATTGATTATATATTCTTAATTTTTTATTTTTTTTCTTATTTTAGGAGGAGACCGGCGTCTCGTTGAACACGGTGGACAGTGTGGACGGATTTGTGTCGGACATACACAACGGCCACTGGGACACCGTTCTAAAAGCCATTCAATCGCTGAAACTGCCCGACAAGAAACTCGTCAATTTGTACGAGCAGGTAATGTATCTCAAAGTCTTCCCAAATGTATGCAAATGTAATTTACTAACGAGATTCCCCACGATTTTTGTAGATTGTACTCGAACTGATTGAGCTTCGCGAGCTCGGCGCTGCCAGATCCCTGCTACGTCAGACAGACCCAATGATAATGCTCAAGCAGCAAGAAGCTGAGCGCTACATTCATTTAGGTTTGTATTTTTTCTTTATTGTGTATCGGATGCTTGTTTTATGGAATTATAATAATTTACAGAAAACATGCTACAACGTGCGTATTTTGATCCGCGCGAAGCGTATCCCGAGGGAAGTACCAAAGAAAAACGCCGAGCAGCCATTGCGCATGAGCTGAGCGGAGAAGTGTCTGTCGTGCCGTCGTCCCGTCTTCTGGCTCTGCTCGGGCAAGCCTTGAAATGGCAACAGCACCAAGGACTTCTGCCACCGGGTACATACACACAGTCATCCATATAGCATCGTGAGAACTAAAATTTCTATCTAAATTATGCGGCGTTTCCGTTTTAGGCACCACAATCGATTTGTTCCGTGGAAAGGCTGCCATCAAGGACCAGGAAGAGGAAATGTATCCAACTCAAATGGCCAGACAGATCAAGTTCGGACAGAAATCCCATCCGGAGGTGGCACAATTCTCGCCGGACGGTCAGTATCTGGTTACCGGTAGCGTGGACGGTTTCATTGAGGTGTGGAATTTTACGACCGGCAAGATTCGAAAGGATTTAAAGTATCAGGCTCAGGTAATTCGTCATCTTTTTTCTGTGTTTTGAGTGTATTTTAAATTATTGGGATGTATTTGCACAGGACAACTTCATGATGATGGACCAGGCTGTGCTGGCCATGTCATTTTCGCGTGACTCTGAAATGTTGACGTCTGGCTCAATGGACGGTCAAATCAAAGTGTGGCGCATCGTTACCGGTCAGTGTTTGAGACGCTTCGATAAGGCGCACTCGAAGGGAATCACCTGCTTGCAGTTTTCACGAGACAACAGTCAAGTGCTGTCCGCTTCGTTCGATCACAATATTCGGCTGCATGGTCTCAAGTCTGGCAAAATGTTGAAAGAGTTCAAGGGGCACACGTCTTTTGTGAACGAGTGCAGCTTCACCGCAGACGGACACAATATTTTGAGGTACAGAAGGAAGATTGTGATCTTTTGTCTCTGATTCAGTAGAATAATACAGATTTTATTTATTCGCACAGCGGATCCTCGGATGGCACCGTCAAGATCTGGTCGTTGAAGACCACAGAGTGCACGTCCACCTTCAAGACTCTCGGCAATGAGCTAGCCGTAAACGCCGTGCTACTGCTGCCCAAGAATCCCGAGCATTTCATCGTGTGCAATCGGTCGAATACGGTCGTTGTCATGAACATGCAGGGACAGGTGAGTCGATCATGAGAATCCAATGCAACCGAAACAATAACTAATACTGCCATTCAAATCTCCACAGATTGTAAAGTCGTTTTCGTCAGGAAAACGTGAGGGCGGTGCGTTCATCTGTGCCACACTGTCACCGCGCGGCGAGTACATCTACTGTGCTGGCGAGGACATGGTCATGTACTGTTTCTCGATCTCGTCCGGAAAACTGGAGCGCACACTTAACGTTCGTATTAGATATAAATTACAAATATTGTAGCTATTATTTTCATTTATTGGTTTTCTTTTAAAATAGGTGCATGAGAAGGACGTTATCGGTCTGACACATCATCCGCACCAGAATCTATTGGCCTCGTACAGCGTTGACGGTCTGCTGAAGATGTGGAAACCGTAGAAATTTAATTTACCTTTCATCGACTCCTTGTTTTTAAGCCCTTACAATTTATAAATTCTCTAATTTTATTTAAAATGAAAAAAATCTGCGCTTCGGC
>JAAAKO020054803.1:0-10758 GCA_010015015.2 Bolitophila cinerea | reverse complement strand
TATTAAGGTGACGCGAAGTACTGTAAAATTTTGTCGGTATGCAAAAAAGCTGCTATCGTAAAAGTCCTAAACTTATTTTTTTAGAGAATGTCTTCCTGTTTTAACATTAATGTATTATTTTTATGTTTTCCTTGTTTTTTGATATTTTTTTATTTTGTTTTGCCTTTTTTCAGTGTTTTTAGCTATTTTCAGTATATGTTATTTATTATTTATTATTCATGAGTACTAAACTTTTAAAATATTTAAACACTAATCTTTTAAATGATCTGTTATCAGATAATAATTCATGTTACCGTGTCATTATGGAAACATATAATTATGAACATTTCATAAAATCGTTTTGTTAAGTACTTATGTCTCCCTCTTTTATACCCTTCAATGTTCATTGTTCATTGTTCATTATTAACATTACAAACTTCTCTCGAAATCCTTCTTACCGCTTTTCAAGAAATCGAGCATGCAAATGAGACCACGAGATTTTCTATTTTATTGCGTGTTTGCTTCGCGATGTATGTGTGTGTGTGCGAGTCCATCAGGGCCATGGGAGATCTTAAATGTGTTTAAATGTAAACTAGTTAGCATAGATATTATATTCGAATATATATACAGTATACACACCGTATTTATGAGTTTGCGTGTGTGTGTGTGTCTGTCTCTAAGGAGTGCACCCTTGAAAGCGTATAAATATAACGCTTCATGTTCATGGCACTTAATATGGTAAACAAACTTATGGCATTTTGCAGAAAGTTAATTATGAATTACCATAAAATTAGCATTTTGAAACAGGATAGCTGTAGCTCGCGATTTGCGGTGAGTGCTCGGTGCTCGCATATTAGTTTGAAGTTATGCTGGTTAATTTGTGTGTGTGTGTGCGTGTGTGTTTGTAGGTGGGGTGTTTTTGTATGCATGCTTCTGGGAAAGATTCCATAAAAGCGATTTGTGAGTTTGCTGTTTTTGATTTGTGAATGTTGTGCAAATTTTGTGTCATGAAATGTACACACCACCGGTGAGATATATTTTGCAAAAAATGGCGGAGATGTCTTTTGGTAAATTCTGCATAACATATAGAGAAGTGGAGCATCCGCTGATGGCCGGCACGAAAGGTACGACATTACGACACTTGAGAGACCGCATATAAAACCGTTATTATGATGTATGTGATGCTGTAACGTCGTCGGCATAGGCAAAAATACCCTAAGGCATCGTCTGCAAAACACTCTATTTTTTCTACTTAAGATATCTAAGTAAATGGATATATAAACATTTAAAAGGAAAGAGACAATATGTTTACCTCTCTATTTTGGACCAAGGAATTTGCTATTGATCTAATACATAAGATTATTATTATTAATGGTTTGAGTAATGTATATAGTTTTAAGATTTAGTATTATAATATTTAGTTCTAATAACAGTTATTAGTAGCCGTATGCAGAGACAGAGAGACGACGAAAAAATAAAAAGTTATCGGGGAGTGAGCATTGAGAACCAGAATATAAGAATAAGTATAAAATAATCCATGGAATACGCGTCGAGAGATTACCCCAAAAGGCAAAACAAAAATCTATTCAAAATCAAAGAAATTACACCCTATTACGAATATCAGGATAACCCAGCTGCCCGCGCGATATGTTATATAATAAATATAATGTATTTCTTTATAAATGAGCTTACATTTAAGAGTTTGAATAAGGGAGTTGCAGTGTTTTAGGGTAAGTGAATTGTCTTACTTACTGGAGTTTGTCATTTTAGAAAAAAAAAATTTCTCTAGAAAACATACTCTTTTTCTTTTAGATCGTTTATCACGTCACAACCCACCCCTTCCACTGCTTAACGGTGTGCCTTGCCACGGCAAGCGTAGGGTTGACTGGTACACTTAACCAAAAAGCTGGTGTTGAGCTTCGCTCAAATGTTTGGGGGTTGACATATTTTTTTTAAGAATTTTTGGAATAAAAAACAAAAAAAAAGACATAAATGTTGACCTTTTGAAAAATTATCGGAAATGCTGAAAATAAATTTCTGGGTGACAATAGATTGTTTTGTGAAGCTAATATTTGTATAATTTTATTTCACCCGACACTGTCAGAAAAGATATAGATTTGTTAAAAATATCTCTTTGTTAAAATTTTTTCAAAAAATAATATATTTTTTCAAGATAACCCTTAAAAGGATGTTTAGGGATAAACCAAAAAAGACTATATAATACATTTCGCCTCTTCTTCTTAATAGTTTTATGTATAAATATTAACACGTAAGTGCCCGTGTGAAGGATATGTCATGTTTGTCTGAGATATTATAATGTTTCTTGCCCTGTGTATGTAGTGAATTTATTATATTTACAAAAAAAACTAATATATCTGGAACAAACATAATTGTTTGCGTCCATTATGTCTCCTCTAGATATATTTTTTCCATGACCACAGAACCTTTGTTTTTTTTATTGTTGTTCGGTTCTTATACAAAGAATCCCTGTTCCGGCTCCCGATTTTTTTTAAATATTCGTATGCATATCTAAAATATGTTTTTATTTGGAAATTAAAGCAAATGTATATTTGTTATAAAGTTATTTGAAACATAAAAAAAGTTAAATAAAAAATTAAAAAATAACTGCAGTGGTATTTTTCAAAAAAATTATATCGTTATTTGCTAGCTATTTTCTGAGCATTTATTATATAACTCAATCGCAAAGATATGCATAATGCTTTGGAGATAAAATAATTGTATCCCTGTTTGGCATTCTGTCTGTCAGTCTAAGAGAAAAATCTTTCATTAGATAAATAGAAATGTGCAAAAGCTAATGAAAATATAGCTCTCGCTGGACATTGCCTTTTCTATAGGTTAATATATGTTCTTATGGAATGTTTCTGTCTTTTCTGTAGACACTTTTTTTAGGGAATTAATTTATATTTAGAAAATGTTACCCGTATCAGCCCCTTTAGGAGAGTAAGGAGTGACAGAATATTTTAGTATGCAGAAGGGGATTGTTAAGAATCTTAACTGATTAAACTTTTAACATGAAAGTATTTATTAAAAAATTTAACAAAATGAAAAAAACATCTATTTCCATTTCAATCTAGACATCAATAAATTAAATATATTTCTCCACGTCATTGATTTTTATGACATGCTGTGTTTTCTTTAAAACACTTTCAATAAATCTACTCTGACAGCTCGGCCTTTCTTGAACCGGGGATGTCCTAAGCCCCATCGTTGATTTTATCGCTGCTGTAAATTGATTCAAACGGACGCTGATTTCGTTAAATGTCTTAAAGATCTGCGATGACATACCGTTCATTACGAAGTGATTTTTTAATAATTGCAACGATATGACGTTACATGATGCGTTACATGATGCTTATAGGGTCTCCAATCACCCTAAACGTCCGCAGCACCACACACGGAAATAACATACATGCATGTATCCAATAGGTGTCAGCACTAACGTCGCCGACCGTCATCATCATCTGTGCGTCAAGAAGATGATGATCGAAAATGTGTCCGTCATGAAAGGTTTTTGCAAATCATAAACCGTCGAAGTGAGACGTACATTGACCATTGAGACAAGCAACCAAATACATCATACATACGTGTCATTATATATTGTGTCTTTATAATATTATAATTTGTTAGCGGTAAGAATATTAGAATATTGTAATAATTATATATGTATATCTAACGAGATTAATAAACAGGCTAAGCCGCTCCACGGTTCGCGTGCGAACTTAGATATATATATTGTATCTATATTTAAACGGTGCACCAGAGGTCCAGACCGTTACATTTGGGGGCTCAACCAAACACCATCACACTACCGTTCACCGAGGGAAGGCCACATTGGATACAATCACTTGAGGATACATTTGTAAAAGGACTCATAACCACACAAGTCAATGGGGACCACAGCCACACGTGCTTCAACATAACCTGTTACCTATAACAGTGCAAAGGGTGAGTACCGTTTCTTGAGATATATTGTGCAATTTGTAAAGTGGTTTGGCCGAGAAATAATCGGTCTACGTGTGCTAATAAATATAAAGAAAAAATATACATAATATCGAGTCGTAGTGTATATTTAAATCATTCTAGTTAAAATACCGTTACGGCTTACAGATCCGTACCATATTATTATCATCTCAAAGTAAAAATGTATAGATTGGTAATGCACCTATTTGTTTGTATGAGTACATGCAAGCCATATTAACCTAAACTTTGGATATAGGCTAATTATAATTAGTATATATATATAAATAAATTGTGCAACAGGGAGTTACAAAATAAAACAACGTATATTTACCAAAGAATTACAACACCGATATAGTGAATTATATTATCACTACATTAAATAGTATATACTATTTATAATTTCTATTTATAATTTCAATCCACTTAATAAAATAAATATATTGTTAAATTATATTTTTTTTTATTCTACTTGCGTTATTTTATATTCCTATACCCGATTTTTTTCATTATATTGTGTATTATCGTTAGTATATAAAAAGTGCGAACCTCCCTATACCAACAGCAGTAAGTGTGAGTTCGAGTAATATCAGCGATGACGGACGCCCTGTTAGTCCGTTACCTTTCAGAGCCGTACATTACATACGAGCTTATAATTCGCAACATAACTTCTAACGACGCCACGTTGCAAGAAAATAAGGCAATCATCGCGCGTGCTATCCGAAAAGATTCTCAAACTACGTCATTGACAAGTAAGATACCGGCACAGGAAGATTTGGTAGAGTGTCAACAACTCTACACGGAGCTGATCAACTTTTTTGAAGAGGACTGCACTGCCAATGTAGACATAGTCAACGGTAGATACTCGTTCCTGAGAGCTCGTGTATTTCGTATTAAACCAGATGCTGGGTCACCTATGGAAGAAGAACGGAGAGAAATATTAGCTAATCTAGAAACACTTCGGGATGCGATTATAACTATTTACAGAGCGACGCGGGAAGATATAGATAGTTTATCATCAGGCATCGCAAACACATCAATAGTACAAAGGTCTAACAGCCCAGTTAGCCCGCCTTTCCTTGGGTTTCCAGACCACAACACTAGTAGTCAAACTGATGGTCAACGCTCTACACCCAACTCTAATACATCGCTTCAGCCCACCTTGGTCCTTCGAAATAATACCAAAGAGAAGACCCTCCCCACCAGTAACGGGCTAACTTTGCAACAACAACAACAAAAACAACAATATCTACAACAACAACATGAACAGCTAAAACAACAACTACTACAACAGCAACAGGTACAACAACATTATCTACAACAACAACAACTACAACAACATCTACAACAACAACAGCAACAACCACAGCAGCTAACACAACAGCAACAGCTACAACAACAAATAACACAGCAGCAGCTACAACAAACACCACAACTACTTTTACAACAACAGCTACAACAACAACAACTACAACAGCAACAGCTACAACAACAACTAACACAGCAGCAGCTACAACAAACACCACAACTACTTTTACAACAACAGCTACAACAACAACTACCACAGCAACAGCTACAACAACAACTAACACAGCAGCAGCTACAACAACAGCAACCACAGCTTCCACGTCAGTATTATCAAGGCCCCCATCAACCACCACTCGTTCGGCCACCTTTAACATCAGCCGAAACTCAGCCACAATTATATGACAACCCCCCTCGAGAACCGTCACCAATCCATAGTCAACATTCACCTAAACGATTTCGACGCGAGCAAATCTATAAATGGGGATTGGTGTATTCAGGTGAAGGCTCTGCAGCCGAATTTCTGCAACTCGTTACCGACCGCATGCGCTCGAGGAAGGTGTCACATGAGGAAGTCCTCGAACAAATTACAGACCTACTTTCAGACTACGCTTTGAAATGGTTTAGAGGAAGAGAGTTTGATAGCTGGAATCAATTCGTTCGTACATTCCTGGACGCTTTTGAACCATCACAAAAAAGCGACGAACTGCTGGAGTTTATCCAAAACAAAAGACAATTGCCGTCAGAGCCACTCATCAAATTCTTCGCTGAAATGGAAGACCTTTTCACCCGCCTCCATTCTATAGTCCCCGAAAACACACGAATCAAAATTATTCGGAAGAATCTGCTACCAAAGTATATAAGAGCGCTGACTTTATATGAGTTCGAAACCGTAGACGAGCTGAATACTATGTGCCGCCGAATAGAACAGAGTGAAGAGTCGTTGGCTTTACGCGGTATAAACAGCAATATTCCACCTAGGCCTCAATACACACAGTGGAGACAACCCCGCAATCAAGGCCAGAACTGGTTTCAAAACATAAATCGCTATAACATGCAGCCCACACGCCCCACGGCACACAACGAAGACCACATACCACCAAGGCAATTGCAGCCAAACTACTTTAACCCAGTACACCCACAACCAGACACCCAAAAAACATGGGGTAAAACAGAAAGACCCCAGAACTACCAGCAACCTAATGCCTACCAACCACAACCACGGCAAGCGCAGCAAAACCAATCCGGACCATTACGTCCACATTGGCAGCCAAGAAACCAGCATAACAACTTCGTCCCGCGGACCAACTATAACGTAAATAACAATAATTCAATAAGACCCAGCTTCTCCAACAATGGCCCGTCTAATGTAAATGCCATAGCCACCCACTTCGAGTACCCAGAAGAATACTACGAGGACGACTATGTTGCCCAGTACGGTTATGAAGAATACGATGAACAGCATCAATCGACGGAAAACACAAGCGGAGCAGCTCTACAAGGGCCAATTGCTTCTCCCAACAACACGAGCCCAGCACAAATTACCAGACAAGCGTAGAGAGCAAATACATGTCCAACCCTTTTTCTAAATTCGACCTTTTCTCAGTCGATCTACAGCAACAAGACAACAGACCATACGCGCTAATAACCATATGCGGCTACACAGAGTCAGCATTATTAGACTCAGGCGCCAACATGAGCATAGCCGGAGAAAATGGTGTAAAAACATTATTAGGACTGGGACTTAAACTGGACAAACACGCAGTTTCATCGGTAAAAACCGCAGACAAAACACAACACAATATTACAGGCGTTTTTTATGTCCCCATCTCATATAAAGACGAGACTAGAGTAATCTCAGTATTAGCGGTACCAACACTTATCGGAACAAAGTTGATTTTGGGAGTAAATTTCTGGCATGAGTTCGAAATCATGTTATTTCATGACATACAAGGCTGGTCGGTTAACACGATACAAGTACCAGAGACCAACAAGAACAGCGTAGTTGAGCGCCACAAGCTCACTGAGGTACAACAGAACCAACTCAGTGCCGTAATAGACTTGTTCAAGTCACTTACAATAGCCCCAGGACAAAATTTGAATGCCACTAATGTACTAATACACCATATTAAAACAGGGGACGCATTGCCAACTAAAACCAGAATGTACCCAGTTTCACCCGCTGTACAAGACCGTATGATTAGAGCTGCAATAAGGCAACGTGACCTAGGAGTTATAGAGCCGGCAATTAGCCCGTGGTGCCACAGAATCGTTCTTGTGGACAAAAAAGATGGCACAGATCGCCTCTGTCTCGACTCACGAACCCTGAACAAAGTCACCGAAAAAGACTCATACCAACTGCCCCTCATCAACGAAATTTTAGACCGCCTGGGGAAGACAAATTTTCTTTCTGCCATAGACCTTAAAGACTTCTTCTGGCAAATCCCACTTTCCGAGGATTCCAAGAAAAAAACTGCATTTGCAATCCCTGGATTCGGTCTATGGCAATACACGCGATTACCATTTGGCCTTCATAATGCGGCACAGTGTTCCCAGCGACTTATGGATACGGTATTTGGACCGACCGAGAGCAGAATTTTCGTATACCTGGATGATATAGTTTTGGCTACATCGTCATTTGAGGAACACATTGAACTCCTTAAGTTCGCATTTGATAGGTTGAAAACAGCTAACTTAACTGTCAATTTCAAGAAAAGCAGGTTCTGCATGGCGTCATTGAAGTTTCTTGGTTACGTAGTCGATTCATATGGCCTCAGGACTGACCCTGACAAAGTCGAAGCCATAGTAAACTACCCTAAACCTAAAAATTTCACCGAGCTCAAGCGATTTATAGGACTGTGTTCATGGTATAGACGTTTCGTGCCAGATTTTGCCACGATCGCAGCACCTCTTCATGACCTTACCAAAATTAAAACTAAAAACAAACCAATCGCATGGACAACGGAAGCCAACGATGCGTTTATGCTCCTCAAAAACAAGCTGGTCACGAGTCCCGTCCTCGCGACACCAGACTACACAAAACCTTTTTCGATGCACTGCGACGCCTCACACACGGGAATTGGTGCGGTCTTATGCCAAGGACCACAAGACTCCCCAATTGCGTATGCAAGCCGAAAACTCAGAGGAGCAGAGCTAAACTACTCAGTCACAGAAAAAGAATGTTTGGCGGTAGTTTTCGCGCTACAACGGTTCAGACCTTATGTAGAAGGCCACAAATTTGACATGTATACAGACCACTTTGCACTGGTGTGGCTTTTCACGCAAGACCGACCACCATGCAGAACAATGCGATGGATTGTGCAGGTATCTCAGTATGAGTTTGACTTATACCACAAGAAAGGTTCCGCCAACGTAGTGCCAGATGCTTTGAGTAGAGCAACCTCCAGCACAGAACTACAAGAATACGCGAATAAGAATCTAAATTTACAAGAATCTTCTGGAAATGTACTAGATATCGCATCATTGTTTACCGAACAAGCACCCACACACCTGAACATAGACCTGATATCCGTAAAAATTAATAAATCCGATGAATGGTATGTCAAAATGTTGAGCAAAATAGCAGTCAGTCCCACAAGATTTAAAGATTGGGCGATTAAAGACGGTCTACTCTACTTCCATTATCAACCACACAACAAAATACGAAGCAACGACACAGATAAATGGAGACTAGTCGTCCCAGAGTCCTCTAGACTAAAAGCAATTACTGAGTGCCACGACCAACCAACAGCCGGGCACCTTGGTATTGCCAAGTCAAGACACAAAGTTATGGAACGGTACTACTGGCCGGGGATCGCGAAAGATATGGAAGCATATGTAAAGGCTTGTACTGTTTGCAAACAGTCCAAAGCACCAAACACCAAACGCGCTGGACTCATGGGCAAATTCAAATCTGCAACCATTCCTTTTCAGATGGTAGCCATCGACCTAGTCGGACCACTGCCTCGTAGCTCCAAAGGAAATAACTACATCGTGGTAATAACCGATTGGGTAACCAAGTTCCCAATAATAGTCGCGATACGGAAACCAACGGCAGCAAAGGTGAGCGATATTCTAGAAAAGCAAGTGTTCCTAATGTTTGGAGTTCCAGAAATCGTCATTGCAGACAACGGAAAGCAATTTACAAGCAACACCTTCCGGGGACTACTAAAGAAGTACGGGGTGACCAAGTTTTGGTTGAATACATTCTACCATCCACAGAACAACTTTGTAGAACGTACAAACAAAACCATCGGCAATGCTTTGAGATCTTACGTAGGCGATAACCATCGCCATTGGGACAAATATTTGGCAGAAATAGGAACGGCGCTTCGCACAGCTGTAAGTGAAGTAACTGGGTACACACCATTCTTCCTCAATTTTGGAAGAGACCACATGATGTCAGGATCCGACTATAAAGCGTTTATTGACCACAAAAACCACGTTGGAGAAGCAGTAAAACCAGTTGAGGCGAGAGTAGAGTTTCTTAAACTCTTCAAAGAAATCTTCGACGACATCGCAACGAGAATAAAGACGGCATACGACAGAAACAAGAAAAGATACGACCTAGGAAAATCCGACACCACATTCCAAAAAGGCCAACAAGTAATGAAAAAAACCTATTACCAATCAGATGCACCTAATTTTTTCTCGAAGAAACTGGCCCCGTTATACGAACCATGTACAGTATACAAAAAAATATCTGATTTGGTATACGAGCTGAAAAACGCAGACGGCAAGAATATTGGCAAGTGGCATGTTAAAGACCTGCGCCCACAGTAAGCCCAAATCTGTCCCAACACTATAGAAACCTCTCTGTGCAGTTAATAAAGAACAACATGAGTATTAGTAGTTAGCTTTAGTAAAATGTAACTTGCGGGGCACCAGACTTTTAAGTAATCCAGAGTCTCAAGGCTGGCCTTCACTCTGGCGAAACCCATATAAGAACGCAAGAGGTGTGACCTTATCGACGTCCTAGTTTGTCGAACTCAATAGGTTCAGACTTTTTGTCTCACTATTTTGCAACACCTTCATCCTGATAGATTACTATATTATAGTATAGTATTTTGTATATTAGGTTATTTATAAGGATATCAATGTATAGATATAAGTGTTGTTAGAAAAAAGCCGATAATTGGTATTATTTATTATCTTGTATTGGCAAACAATAGAAGATCCAATAAAAAAAAAAAAAAAAACCATAGGCAGGCTAATAGGCCAAAGGTTGAACAAACTTCTACCGTATCAATGATACAGTACTGTACGTTTACTAACAAAAAAACAAAAAACATCAATCACTCGCTGAAAGCCAAACCACTGAAGCACCTGTACATTATTTCTCAAGTTACAGGTACATAGGCTGCAAAGAAAATAATGTCTCCTACAGACATCATTTTCTTTTGGAGAGCTCCAGGGACAATGCAACGATATGACGTTACATGATGCGTTACATGATGCTTATAGGGTCTCCAATCACCCTAAACGTCCGCAGCACCA
>JAAAKO020054792.1:0-10759 GCA_010015015.2 Bolitophila cinerea | reverse complement strand
CAAAAATATTTAAATTTCAAAATGTTATATTGTTTTCTTTGCAAAAATGACAACTATTAATTACTTGATCATTTTACCATAAATAATTAAAAATATACTGAAATTATTTACAGTACTAAAGAAATAATTATTACATATTTTTTGTATTCATTTATTCGGAATTTTCATCTGCTGAGGAAATTAGAATTACTGAAATTATTAATAAAAATAAATGTTGTTTTATGTTTTTGTAGGTGACAGGCAAACTATACCCTGCAAACATCTCCCAAAATCTCTTTTCTTTCTTCTTCGCTTTGTGTTTTTGTTTAAAAAAAAGAAGAGTGCTGCGCTTATGCAGCACATGATTGTTGTTGTGTGCTGAAAATGTTTTAAGGTCTGTTTCATGCCGCCTTTTTGTATTTTAATGTAAAGTCGATCAATTGCATGTATTATATTATTGGAACAGCAGTCAGAAATGACAACTGCGTCAAAAATATGATTTTATATTTTTAAAGAGTTGTCATTTAAATATTTATTTTTGGCTAATAATTGGGTAATATGTTTTTAAGTCAATAAACCAGAAGAAATAAATTTAAAGGCGACTATAGTTGGTACTTCAATATGCGTATATAAATCTTTTTCATGTGTATAATTGTAATTGCCTTTTGCAAAAAAGAATATACGTTTTAATTTAATTTTCGTTATTTACCATTAACTGTTACTGAAATTCCATAATTTTGAAACTAGACGACTGAATATCTACTTACAATATATAACAATAAATATATTAATTAAAAATCTTAAAATAAACTTTTTAAAAATGTAGTGATTTCCAAAACAGGAGAAGAAAATTATCCATTTTATTTTTGTGCACGATACTCTCGGGGATATTCGGGCCAAAATATCAAAAATAACTCATAACATATTTTTTTAAGATCCTGCTGAGCAGACGGTGGTCACTTAAAACACCCTTCCTGTTTATTTAAATCGACCAGGTTTCAACGCATTCGCTGAGTTGACAATTTTGTTGGTATACGATGATATTGTTTCAACAAATACTACATCCAAAAAATGTGACTTTTAAAAATCCCTTTTTCTAAGAGCAAATTTTTCAAATTTATCTTATAAAATATATTTTGAAATAATGAATATTATCCATAATTATAAATAATTATCCATGTTTAGATATTATTTCCGAAATTTGAATTTTAATTATAGTGAAAATAATTATTACATCTTTCAGAAGATCTAAGATTAAGATATTATAAAAATACAGACTATCTAAAATATTGAGTTCGTATATGTACATAATAAAACATCTTTAGGGTTTCATAAATATGTAATAAATAACTTTCATATTTTTCTTTTTTAGAGTTTTTAATATTGGGATAACAAATCAACCAAACATTTATGTTAATAGCGAAAATCTTATATTATTTTCTGGTTCCAACGAAAATTTATATATTTATAATGAATAAATAATAAAAATTGTGATAAAAGTTTTAAATGTATTATATCTGAATATATTATTTAAAAAGTTTTCTTCACATTTTGTCAAGTTTCCCCTAATTTACATACAAAGCTCACGAGTGTGTGAAATATATTTAAAACTTGAGTAAAAAAAGACTCGTAATAATGCTATTCATTTTCTTCAAAGCCCCGGGCATCAAAATTCCCTCTCCTGTACATAATAAATCCTCCCTGAACAGCAACAACAACGCAACTACCGCAAAAAGTCCAAAACACACAGACACACATACACACAAAGTCAACGCACGAAAACTCGCTCGACCGGCAAGGAACTCGCACGCGTGGCAGAACAACAAGAAACCGACTCGACTCAGCGCGGCGTCTTCAAAAATACATGTTATATTTTTGTGTTACCTTTTGTGCCGAAAGGTATTCGAATCACGTTCGGACGTGCTTTGCATTGCAAATCTCTTGAAATATCCGAGCATTCGCAAGATTTTACAATTCGCATGCGAATAAATATAGATTTCCGTGGATTTTGGCGTCGCTGAGCCGTAAATCACAGATATATACAAAAAATCATTTTTAAAGAAATGTTTATTACCGTGATTTGTGTAAATAAATAATCCAAATGCTGATTCGTTAGTGTCTGCATCCACTGAGGTAAGTTGGTGTCAGCGGTGGCGTTGTTATAAGCTGTGTATATGCTTGAAGAAAACTCACTCGTATTCACTTAATCAAAAACTCATTGGCGAGTATCACACGCGTACCCGAAAACACGTACTATTCAAACTTTA
This sequence comes from Bolitophila cinerea, assembly GCA_010015015.2. NCBI lineage: Eukaryota > Metazoa > Arthropoda > Insecta > Diptera > Mycetophilidae > Bolitophila > Bolitophila cinerea. Next base: position 8,513 of record JAAAKO020054792.1, on the reverse strand, counting down.
AAACACGCGAAACAAGTTGTTGATGTTGTTGTTTTATTGCTTCCTCAGAAACTAAAGGCAAACTTGCATAATAACACACCGTCATACATTTATATCTATATATTGTATATATTGTAATTCGCACTGAACTCACTATACACTTTACAGTACATACGAAACATAAATAAAAATGTATGTATACTGAATTTTTAAAAATACATATATGTATGATAAATTATTTTATAATTTCAATGCAACGGAACACAACATATAATTTATACACAACATATACAAAAAACGCACGCATTGTGAAACCAAACGCAAAAGACGAGACAACGCGAACACACTCACACACAGACAAGACACAACGTTGCCGGTCGACGTACGAAACAAAACTGAATGTGAACATGAGTAAAAATCCAGTTTGAATGAATCCGAGACACATACATATACTATATATTATACACAATGCATGTATATGTTCTTATTGGAGAATGGAGACTTGCGCACGCGAGCGAAGATTTCTTCCCGCACACAAACGCAATGCGAGCGCACGCTCATCGTTTTACGAGAGTGTGTATAACGCGTGCGTGCAATTTTCATGGAACATATGGAAAATGGGAAATGCATGCGCGTGCAGAGACTGGAGAGAATGAACGGTGCGACGTGCGAGAGAGTAACACGCGCAGAGGCACAGATGTTGGGTGAGAGCATCGGAGAGAGATGTGATCAGTATATTATGTGCTTGTTTACATTACTTTGTTAATGGATTTGATAATAAAGATAAAAATACATATGAAACATAACATAACATATGAAATAAACATGAATCATGAACGATTGCTTGAATTTTTGTATAATAAATAATAATAATATTTAATGTTTCGCTGTTGCAAAATATTATATAAGAATTGGAGACTTGTATATCGTATATGACAACAGAGAACAGTCAGGCATACAGTACAGTATGGTGTTGTAAAGGATTTTTTGGATATATATTATTTTTTATTATATATATATTGCATTTAACTTTTCATTAAAAAAAGGAAATGCTTTTTGCTCCACCAAAATTAACAAATTTCAGCTTTTATGAAATTCTCCTTGAACAAAATTCAGTATTACAAAACTCTGTATTTCAAAATTCTTGATTTTAAAATTCTGGATTTCATAATTCTGTTTTTTTTCTTTTGTTCATGTAAATATCCGTTGCATTTTTTTATATTCTTCCAATCGTAGTACACTAAGGGCCGATTTATTCACGACGTTTTAAAATCACTTATAGAGCAGCTCTAAATCAGTTTAGAGTAAGGACTTGCTCTAGCTTAGAGTCGACATTTAGAGCTTTAGATTGTGCGATGCGCATTTGTAGTGTCGTCTTGTTGTCACCTGTCTCTATGGAAGCGGGACGAAATCTAATAAAATAAAATCCAAGATTACTTATGCCACATTGTTTTAAATCCAGAAAGACAAAATCCAGATTCAGAGAAATCAGAAATATATATATAATGTGTTGTTTTTTTAATTAAAAAAAACGAAGCGCTAAGATCAGGCGCGCGCTTGCTCGTGCAACATTTTTTGGGATGACCCTCGATTTTAATCATATTTTTGTGATTTTGTGTTTCTGAATTTTGGATTACTGGATTTTGGTTTTCTGGATTTCGTATTTCTAGATTTTGGTTTCTTAATTTTGGTTTCTGGATTTCGTCACTAACCCGTCTCTATATAGCCGAACTTCTTTCTAGCATAGGGAACATATTTTTTAAGTATCGGGAACGATTTTGCGAGTGCAGTTGGTTCCAAGGGTAGGAAAAATATTAAAGCAGTTCGACTGAGGAATTTCTGGTTATGCGATAGCTTTCTGGTGTAGACTTGATCCAAAAAAATCGATCTGTTTTAGAACGCACGTGCGCTGTCATCTTGCAAGTCATGATTAATTTTGGTTTTGGGGTTTGTTAGCCTTTTCATTGTACTATAAAGCTCCAATCTCCAATTTCAGTCTTCCAATTAGTTGCATTAAACCCACAACATATTCAAACATGACTGAATAAAATGAAAACGCTAAAACAATGCTCCAAACCAAAAATACCTCGGCTCTAAACTATTTAGGTAGTCGTAGTAGTCTAAATTGACAGCTCCAACTCGTTAGAGTCGGGTGAATAAAACGAATTGTTGCTGTGATTGAATAAAACGGCCCTTAGTGTTTTTTTAAACCAAACATTTATCTAAAAATGTAAATAGTTTTTTTTAAATTAAATTACGAAAAAACGATATTTTATAGAAATTGACCTTAAATTATATTTCAAATAAAAAAGATTTTATTAATTTACGAATCCTTTTCAAATTATTGAAGAATCGAAATACAATTGAAGAAGGAGTAACGTAAATGGATGTACAGGCATCAATACTTGAAAAGTTAAATCTAGGGACAGTATTGCCGTACAAGCTGAGTCAAAATCACATGGAAATGTTTTTTGGCGTAGTTCGACAAAGAGGTGGCTTCAACAACAATCCTTCGTCTTCAAAATTAAAAAGTACTAAACTTTTTTTTTATTTGTATTAATATTTTTAAAGATTTAAAAAGTAATATGTTTGAGAATTTTGATTGGCACATGTTTTAGATGCACATTTTAGGATTTTCCAAGTTTTTTTTATAATATTATTTGAAGTTTAACAAAAATACTAAAAAAAAAATCTTTTTTTAAACATTATGTGCTAGTGGGAGTTAAATACAGTATAAATACATGAAAAATACAAAGTATTAATAATAAAAATTTAATAAGACATTATGAGAAAAATTAGAGTTTTATGATTTATTTTTATTATTTTGTATAATTTTTTGCCCATAAAGAGCATAAGCGCTTTAATATATTATGGAATGGTATTGACTAAAATTTTTAGGCATTTTAGATTTAATTTACAAATTTCAAAATTCTAGATTACAAAATTCTAGAATTAATAAATACTTTTTTTCCTTTAAACATATGCGCATTATTTTACAAAATAATATAAAAAACTTTTTATTTAAAAATTTTAATTACAAAAAAAATCTATAAAAAAATAATAATAATATTATTTATTATTTTTGTTATATTTCTGTAGTCTCTGCCTGATAGCAACATTTAAAATAACATGATTGTAGCATTAAAGATGATATATGATCCTTATAATGTTTTATGGTATTTTGTATATTGAGCGTAAATTTTCATATTTTCGTAACATTCGAATTTTGCACACTCGTTTAAATGTAAATATCAAAAGTTTGTGGCGCTGAAATGGCATTTACATAAATAGTATATAGAAATTTCGGTTGAGGCAGTTCGCAGGACCGAGATGCGGGAAGAAGGGGAACGCTGGATCAGCAACAGATTTTGGCACAAACTGTGACTTTCCGTCGACGTGGAGCGATGGCACGACGGCGCGGCGTCGGAGCGGCATCAGCTGTATAGCAGCTCTGCCAAAGTAAACACAAACACATACTCATCCCTCAGTTCTCCTGCCACACTCCAGGAAATCCGGCAAAATGTTCGTCTGCGTTTGCGTTTGCGATCAAAAAAGTTCTGTCTACTGTGTCTACGTGTGTGTGTGTGTGTATACGTGCTTTTTATACTGTGTACACATTGAATAAATTTATATTTAGAGGTTTTCTCCCAAAAAAGGTATATCGAGAAAAGGAAAATGAAAAAAAAAAACAGCAACAGGCTATTTGCAACATCAGAGGCCGCCGCGTCCACCAACAGCGACAACAGCGTTATGTTTACATACACAACGATGGAGTGGAGTAAAGTGGAGACTTATGTTGATGAGATTGTGTTGTTTTGGGTACTCTGGCTACTCTGGCTTCTCTGTCTTCTCGGCGCTGACGTACGCGCACCGCTGAAGCACGAGAAGTGAAAACTGAAAAGGTTTCACTGTGAAAATATTCAAATGGACGCGAACGCTTTTTAATGAGCAATTAAAATAAATAATTACGAGTGGTAATTTCAAGTGTGACCTTTTGCGAGGAGTTCGCACAAATGCGATGCGAGAGCTTTTGCGCTGACCATTTGCGCCAAACGCAAAGCTCCGGCACGGCGGCTGGCGTTCGTTGCGTTGTGGTGCGAAAAATTAATGACCGTTAAATTAAACATAAACCTACCGCAGTTAACGAGCTGGAGCAGCGTACCGAAAGCAATTAATCCAATGAAAGTGGTGGCCGACAGCGTCAGCGACGACACCGACAACGACGACGACGACGACGATGTTCTGCATCCCTCGAAAAGCTTCTGTTGTTTCATTTTCGTATTTCGTGTGAGTGTGTGTGTGTGTGCTTTTAATTTGTTCTGCTGATGCTGTGAAATGCCGGCTCGGGAAATAGAGGAAAATTAAAAAAAACACACTCCCGGTAATTACTTTTCAAATTTTGTATTCTGTGGGTGTTTAAGAAGTGGGGGTGTGCGGGGTTGTCTCGTACTCAATGTCGTTGATGTTTTTCTTTTGTTGGCACTTGCGTTCGCGAGGCACTTTGTTAACATTAATTGTATATAACAAAAAATAAAAGATGTATACTGTTTACACACGCACTATATACCCCGAAAAGACGAGGACCGAGGGATGGCGAGGTGGTGATGGGTGGAGAGGGTGATGACTGGCTGCTGTGCCGGCACAACGACGAGGACAACGTATATAGAAGTGCACTATTATTTTTGTACTGTCAAGCACAGCGCAGAGCTTTTTGCAAGTGCAAGACACGCGCGAGACCTCGACTTTAGGAAGGGCTAGGGAGGTGTCCGTCAGGGTGCAAGTGCAACCACGCGGGGGTGTTAGAAAGAGGGAAAAGCGTTGACTCGACGCTCTGGCGAATAACTTGCTGGCACAGCAAATGCAGTAATCTGCATAATATGCAAACTCTGGCGCGCGCGAGAATTCAAACACACAAGCGGGCGGGCGGACGCCTCTCTGGAAGGGTTTAACGGCACTGTTTTGTAGATCTAACACTAATTCATATTACACACACATACACAAAGTATAGTATAGTATATATTGATTAAACAGTTTGGCAGCGTAGAGCGCAGTAATTAATACCACATGCGCGGGGGTGGCAGGCGCAGGTGCAGCTGGTGCGGTGGGGGTTGACACGGTGCGGTGCGGTGGTTGCGGTGCCCACAACAACGAACAAAACTATTGCATAACACACGTGTGCGATGAAACTGCGTATAAATTTAAATATATAATCACACGCGGCGTGTCGTCGGGCGTACCGATTTCAATTGCAATAACTATACTCGTATACGCGCGATAAAATACAAGCGAGCTTTTGTGAAGCTTTCTGTATACATGTATATGTAAATAAAGACTATGGGAGAGCTTGCGCAAAGCGACACGAAAACGAGAGATGTTATCCGGTCGAGTGGAGCTGAGCAACTGACACAGACTTCGTTGGTGGTAGTTCGGTGTGCTGAAGCTGATGAGACTGATGTGTGTGCGCCACCGAGAATTTGTTGCGTAGTGAGGCTGGTCGCTGGAGCGGCTGATGCTGCGTGTACTGTAGTTATGGCAACGCACGACAGAGCAGGTACATGGCACCAGCAAGTGGCAGCATGGAGCGCGTGGAGCGCGTGGAGCTATGCGAGATGTGCATGCACTGCCGAAACAGGAGACAAACAGAGCGGAGAGAGAGAAAGAGAGAAAGTAGAGAAAACTGCTACGAGAGAGATTCAAGTGCAGAAAGTTTCTCACGAGCCAGACGCCAGGGTTGCATTTAGTCCAGACTCAGGAACTAAGGATATATATATTAGTTTTATGTAAAATTCTTAAATATCTGATCGAAACGACTTCGTTATTTGCTCTTTCTAAAATATATATTCGAGAATAAATTCGAAAAAGGTAAATATAATTGAAATTGAGTTGAATTGATTGGTGTTTATTTTTTCATTCACATCATATCTTACCTTCTCAAAGACTACGGGGGCAAGACTGATACCTCATCTGAAAGGTCTCGGCAACGCCAACAAGAAGTATATTTTTGCTTTAAAGGTTACATTCATTTAAATGAGTCCCGGTCGAAAACCGAATCAAGATTTTACAAAACAATTTATAGGGGAGAGGCTTGCAGTTTTCTACTGTACAGATTGCTCCCACTTCTGGATTTTGACATTCTATCATAAAATCCCAACAGACATCGACGTCAGAAGAGTAGTTGTCACTTTTTACCTACTTTTGAAGCGAACAGACGTATAATCACAGTTATTGCTGAACTAAATATGAAATAATTTGGCTTTTTAATTATAAATGTATTTGTTTTGTGCTCAAAAAATTTATAATTTTGATAGACAATTAATGCTAATTATTTGTGGTGTGTTGCATAATTACATAATCATGACATAATTTTCAAAAAAGGATCCGGAATTGTCCATTTATTATCATGTTTATTCCAAAATGGCAAAATACTGCAGGTTGCCACACAATTTTTTGTATGGCAGGGATGGCAACCTTCAAGTCAAAATGTCGATTGTAGATATTTTTGAAAAGGCTCACAATTTTATGTTAAAAATATTATACAATTTTCAAATTAAAAAAATCAAATACAATGTCAAAATAATTGAAAAAACAATCAAATAGTAATTCAGAAAATTTGTAAAAAATAAATTTGAAATGAGTACAGTATAAATTAAAAAAAAAATACAAAAAAATTGAAGGTCATTCATGCTAAAAAAAACTACAAACATCTAAAAGTCATTTCATTACGCTATTGTCAAATAGGTGGCAGCTATAGTACATTTTGTTGATTTTAATAATAAACGATCTCAGAAGCTCTCTAAATTTAATGAAATTCTTAGTTTTTGCTAGTCTTTTGCAAGTTTTTTGCTAGTATTTGTCAAATACTAACAAAAAAACATGCAAAAAATAAGTAATCCACTACTTATTTCCATTCTTTTTAAAAGTCAATATATTGAAAAGTCGAAATTCACCTACATTTTATGATATTTTTTTTGATTTTCTAATAAAAACTTTGAAATATTTTTTATCAATTTTGAATTTTTTTATGCATTTATTTTTTATTTTTTATTTATAATTTTATTTTTTATATATACGTTTTCTTATAATTATGATCCATTTATTTTAATCCTTTTTAAGATTTCAAATGATTTATATATTATAATTTAAGCTTTTTAAATTATTTTTTCAACGTATGTTATAAGTTTATTTAGCAGGTACGCGATTTTCAACAAAATTGTATTTGTATGTTTCGTCTAATTGATCAAGAAAAACGTTTTAAAACTTATTAATCGATGTATATTTTATCCTGTATGTCATTTTCAATCCGGGATATGATTTCTCAAAATCCAAGAGCTAAATTCAAGAAATTTCACAATACTATCTCAGTTATTTTCAAAAGCTTTTAAGTGCCCATTTTTGAAAATAAATAATTTTACTTTTTTGAAAAATGGCTCTAAAGGTTGAAGGTGTTTCTTCCCATTTTAAATGAATTAAAGGAGACATAGTAAGTTAATCCTTTGACGACCATTTCAACTAGCAATTAATGTCTACGTTGGTATTTTTTGTTAAATTCTGGTGATAATATGTATTCTGTGTCCAAGTTTTTTTTAACAAATTAGTCTTTTTGGCAAAATTTTTATTTTGATTAATCATAAAATGCATTGCCTGGTTTAAATATTAGTTGCATACACAATTAGCACGATATTGAAGCAAAGAAATACACCTATTTTATATGGGCAATAAAAAATGCCTAAAATATTTAGCATGTTATTGTGCACTTAATTGAGATAGCACTAAATAGTACATAGATAAATTTAAATGTGCTTAGATTTAGCATTATATAATATTTTTAAGAAAACTATGGTTTTAATTTAATATTCTGAAAAATGTACAATATATTTTCAATTTTAAGCACATTTTAAGTATGTGCATTTACTATTTATAGTGCTAAATCTTTCATTTTTAAATATGTAAAAAAATCATGAATTGTACTATTTAATAGTATTTGTAAGCATATTTTAGGCTTTTTTATACATATCTCAAAACAATAAATGATTGTAAATGAACTATATAATTCTTAAATAATTAAAATTGAATTTGGAGGAGAATTGGAAGGCAAGCTAAAGTTACCGGAGGAAAGTAAAAAAAGTAATTTAAAAGTAACAGAAATATTTTAATAAAATTTATTTATTTACTATTTTTTACTATTTTATCACAAAAAAAAATGCAATTACTCATTACTATTACTTTTATTTTGTAACTAATTACAAATTAGCTTTTCTGATTGCTAATTAAAAGTTAAGTGGCATTTGGTCAAATTTACAGTTATTTAATATTGAAAAGTCCAGTGTAAAGCTATTTAGACTAAAAATATACCAATTGATAATATTGTACTTATTTTAAAATACAAAAAGACTAATAGAAATATAAATTATTATTATTATTTATTATTTATTTTAACGATTTGGAAATTTTCAAATTAATGTACTACGATTGGCCGAATTTCGATTTGCCGAATCACGATTGGCCGAATCACGATTGGCCGAATCTCGATTAGG
>JAAAKO020054781.1:0-10759 GCA_010015015.2 Bolitophila cinerea | reverse complement strand
ATTTAGAGCTTATAAAATCCCCCCATGCGCATATATATATATATATATAAATATATATATATAAATATATATATATATATATATAAACAAAAGCCCCTTCTCTCAAAGTCTCACATCGTCTACGCTCCTCATACGCGCTCCCGTACACGCTAATACAGGCACGATGATAAATGACAGAGTTTATGTGGTGTTAAGAGCTTTCGCAAGTGTGAAGCAGCTTTTGTGTTTTTCCATGTGCTCGCGCACGCAATGCTTTCGGTGAAATTATAACAATGTCATCGGTGCGTATGCGTATATACAGGTACTCGCAAACATATGGCAAACCGTAAAAATTTAAGGTGCAGTAATTGAGTAAATGTTATAAATTAATTTAAATATGTTATATATGTGTATATAAATCGAATTTTAATTATATTTGTTTGTATTTACTTGCCTCGTATAAATTTATAGGGGTACATGTGAAAATGCAAAATTCTATAATTAAATATTAAATTTTGTATTACGTTTTTTCGGCTTAAAATCTATATTTAGTATACCCAGTATTTACATAGTATATATGCTAATAATTGCAAGTTTGTACAGTATATATATACTACTAAAGTTAATGCATATAATAATGAAATTTATAAGCGATAATGAATTTTAAATTAGTTTTCTATCCATTCAATTTCACGGGGTTTATCCATGTTAATAACTTTTATTGAATCAGAAGCATTAATTTTGTTAAAACATCCATCGTGTTACAGCCTGAACGAGTAAAGGATCATATACGAGTGCTTAGTGTAATGTATAAAATATGTGTAGTACCTATAAAGCGAAATAGTAATATACCTAAAAGTATATATACATAGTAGCCAATTTTATAACTCTAGTTTTTTACAAGTTTGGCAAACACATACGAATTTAATGTATTTCTGCCGGTACGTGCACTCGTAATCCGGATTGTATCAGAAATGGGTTTTTGGATAATGTGTAATTTATATAGCAATATAGCAACACTATTTACAATTACATTAGTTTATTCAAAATTGTTTATGAAAGCCTTGATTTCTCGATTCCATCAGTGATCGGCTCAATTTTTCAAATTTTGCAATCTTAAAGCACTTAAGCGGACTGCCAGACGAGCCAACAAAATCATAGTAGGAGTAAGAAACTCCATACAGGTGAGAGGTGGTAAATTTGTCAAAATTTCGGTAATAGAAGACCTCAGGGCTAAAAGGGTAAAAGGGGTCCTATAAACCAGTATCGAATGAACGGTATTTTAAAATTAACACGTTTTGAACGAGTCTGAAAAAAATGTTGAATTTGTCAAGGAACAGACATATATCTTAGTCAATTTGGGATTAAGGAAATCAATATGAAAAAAATACCTGTAACTTGTATCAATTTCCGATCTAGGGCGTGTTACAAATATTTAAAGGATCAATCACACAAAATTTTCTAAAAATAAAATCATAGAAAATAAGTGGAAATTATGTGAATAAATAAGTCCAAAACATCACTGATCCTTTGGCAATAGATATGTTAAAAAACAGTGGAGAGAAATAGTTAATGGAAAAAATAACCCCACATAACTAATCGGAATAAAAGTCTTCAAGTGAAATTTGAGTATTTGAAGATTAGTTATCTCAAAAGGTGACAGGAAATAATTATATAAAGAATAATATTTTCGTACATTTATTCAGAAATATTACGTTTTGTGTCATTAGCATTTCCGGAATTAGCTTTTTCAGTATAAAAAAACAACATTTGCTTTGTTGTCATTAGGTTTTTAGAACAGAATGTGTAAGAACGACTTTTTCTTTTTTTCTTTTTTAGATTAGCTGTTTTGTCATTTATTCGCTGGAACTACTCCAAATGTGATATTAATGCGCAACAACTGATATACCGCCCTCCTCCGCTTAAAGAGGACGATGTTTTTTTTGCGCGCAATAAGAATTGTATTCATGAAAAAAATGTTTGCTTTTTTCCGTTCAAAAGGTAGGATGTACTCTACGAATCGACAGATTATATATTTTTGTACCTAAAAGACAATTCCAAATAATGACAATTCTAAGTCATGCGTAAATGAGCATCGAGAGACAGGAACAAGATAAGGTAGACTTATTTTTTAGGTGAACAGTAGAAGTCTAAAACCAAGGGAATTCAATCCCGGGAATATAAACAGGAACCGAAAACTACGAATCGGAAGCAATTCCGATTACGGGATTCATAGAAAGTGTTGCCGGGATAACCGGGATCACCAATTCTTTTTCTTGGGAATTCTCGGAAATATTTTTTGTATGCATGAACAACCGATTAACCATTGATTAGTTTAAAAGCTTTTTAAGCCATATTTATTATAATAAATATTTTTTAATAATTATGTTTAATATTTCATATGTAAATATTACATTGAAATTTATATTTATATTAGTACATAAAATATACGTGTATTTATTTTGAAATTCAAATTTAACCTGTGGTTTTTTTATTATAAAAATAATCTATGTCTTGAGCTGAGTAAAAGTTAAATTAAATAAAATCCACATTTCTATTGTATATGGAACGATTTTTTTAATTCTACCGAAATGTAATTTATTTAAAAAAATGTAATAAGGAAAACACACAAAAAAATTTGGGTGTTTTTGTTTTAATCAAACATTTATTACAAAATGTATTTTTTTAGATTGCAATATGATTTTTAAAAGAAGATTTTTAAAAGAAGGTAGATCTAGTATAAATTGCAACTGTTTGAACTCAAAATATATTGTAAATGAAAAAAAACTGGTTTTACGAAACCTTTCCAATTTTTTTTAAATGAAGCAGGAGAAACCAGTAATTTAATATTGATAAAACATTGTTTTTCTGTATTTTTTTAAAAATATGTATATTTGTCAGAAAAATGATTTAAGGTAATCAAATATTTTAAAATAACAAAACATGCATTTTCTGTCACCTATATATTTTTACCACTCTTATGTAATAATAAGTTCCTATACTGAATAGTATTTCATCTTCAAAAATTATAAATATTAAATTGTACCAGTAAGCACTCCACAAAACATAATGAGTAATGGAATATTTTTAAAAAATATTATTAGGTAATGAATCTAATACAACCAAAATAAGAAATAAGGAATAAAAAACGGACGAACTCTTTTTCCGGGAATCTAATATTGATTAACCGGTTCCGAGACTAAAATAAATATTTCGGTTCCGTCGATTTTTTGATTCCAGTTCCGGGAAATTGCATTCCCACTAAAACCCGCGGACAGTCACGCACATTTGGCGAAAATGCTTTTTAAAAAAATTGTTTGTACATTAAATATAATATGGCAGATTTAGCTCACCCCTTCCAAGGTCTAATACTGAGATTTTTTAATAAGAACTGGACAATAACATTTTTAAAATCATAACTGCTTAACCTTTTGCACGGGAAAATCCCCCACTGAATTCTCTAGTAATCTAATCATTAGAATGTCAATATCTTTTCAAAAGATCGTTAAAAAATCATTATTTGTATTTTAATACAAATATAGATTTTTCAAAATATGCTTGGTCGACAACAACAGCTATTTCAAAATGGAAACACAAAAAATTGAAGCAAACAGAAAATAACATTTCAGATTGTTTTCAATAGTGTTCAACGAGCAACGCGTGAATGTGCATGCCAGCAACTTATAAATCGTGTTCAACGCTCTAACACTATTCTTACACTTAATGCACAACACGTTGCTCAACGTGCACAACGAATGACCAACGCTACAGTTGAACACGATTGGACACCTCTTACATTAGAGTTGCTCAAGTTGAGCAACAAATTGAACACTTGTTCAACTAGTGTAAGGCGGGCATAAGCTAAATTGGATACCTTACTTTTATAGATGGAACATCTATCAGTGAGTTAATTCCGGCATTGCAGTTGCACCGAATTAATTCCGTATTTGCAGTTCCAGTTAAATAATTCCACCTTTGCAGTTCCAGCGAAATAATGTCAAAAAAGCTAATCTCTAAAAAGTAAATATATAAAAACTTTTTCTTAATTTGTTTGTTCCTAGAAAACTTAAAAAAGTTAATGTCATAAAAGCAAGTTCAAAAACTTAATTTCTAATAAGTAAAGACCTAGCATATTTCTAAATACTATTTCGAATAATATAAACATACATATTAAATAATATTAAAAACTTAAGCAATTTCAAAAACTTTGGATAATGTTTGTGACGAGCTGAGTTTTGTCATATGTCACTATCGTTATCACTTTATGAATATTGTAGTATTGCTATTTTTAGATAATGACATGTGAGCCAAATCAATGACGAAGCAATGTCACTGCCACCATCTCTTTGCCGAACTTCCCTTTTTGGGAGAATTTTGTTTTTTTTTTGGAAATTGACAAATAACTCAGAAACTCATGTGTATTGTGAATCTGAAAATTACCATCATGAAAAAGAGTTATCATCTCTGTTATTATTCAACATCAAAAAAAATTAAAGAATTTAAAAAACATTTTTTTTTTAATATAATCAAACACATGCAATCACGTTGTTCAATTTTTTATACATGCAATTGCATAACACACTAAAGAATATTATATAATACATGTGTATTTTACGAGCATATATATGTGATATATTATATATATGGTATTCTCGCAATTGACAAGGATTAACCTCAAACAGATCCAATTAGTTCATTTCCGCTGTAGATTTAATCATAATATCACATAACAAACGCACTCGTACACAAATACACACAAACACGTACACGCACACATATATATATATATACAATTACACATACACACCCACACACACACATTGTTATATGGTTCATCAGATTTCTGTTTCTGGTGTAGAGACTTATTTAATATGTATGGTGTTTAATTTAAATTAAATTGAAGTGACAATATATAGTGGTACTTTTTTCTTTGTATATATATATATTATATGCGAATAGTTAATTAAACTTTCACGAGAATTTGTATGACATATAATTCAGAAGATAAATTCTAAAATATGATACTAATAAAGCTGAAAATAAAATATTCATAGAATCACGATACTTTGTTTATTTTTATTTTTGATTATTGTTCGAGAATTAAATGATATATTTTCTAAAAAACAAACCAACGTTTATTTATCCAGATAAAAAAATATAAATAAAATTATAAATCTATAATTCTTATAGTACTTTTAACTCAAAGAAAGCAACCAAAAATAAATCCTTAAACATGATATATAAAATAAAAATAACCTAAAGCCATTAAAATGAATACATACAGATATTTATTTATCCTGTTCATTGTATCAATGTCTCAAATGCTGGTGATATATAACAATCAAGAGATAAAAAATATGTCTTTTGTTTAGGTAATGTTGTATAATGTAATATGATACAATTTTCAATTAAATTAAATTTATTTCCAATTTAACTAATTGTATTACAATAACACATAATATATAATGTTTACTTATTATTCACAGTTCAGAATTTGTATTCTTTTCCACTGATGTTATATGATACCATATATAATAAATGATGGTGAGTTATTACGTTTTGTGGCGAATCAAGAATAATCAATTATATTTTCTGTGCTGGCGGCACTTTTAAATATATAATATATTTTTAATTAAGGCAACTAAATTATTTATAGAAAAAATCAAAATTTATAGTTTAATTTTTATTGATAATTAAAAATTAAACTATAAATTTTGATTTTTTCTATAAATAATTTAGTTAATTAAGCAAAATTTAGAAATTTTATAATTTATTTATATATTTATTTGAAACAGTTTTATTGAGTACGTATAAATTTAAAACCTATGTGCATGAAAAAAAATCATGCATATTTATATTTTCCTATAAAACAAAATGTACAAAAGTTTACATATAATTAACAATTGTGTACATAAAAAATAATAAAATATGTACATAAAATTATCATGTATTCATATAAAATTTATAAATGTTTACTTTACATTATAATGTGTACAATAGGCGCACAATGTATACAATCAATACACGATTTGTTGAATACCTTTTTATGGTAACATTTAATAATTATATATAAACAAATGATTATTTAATGTACACAAACCTATGTATTTTAATAAATAAATATTTTAATAATATTGTATATTTTAGCAAACAATTATTGTGCTTGTTTGTAAAAAAAACATATCATAAAACTTGGACTCAGTTTATGAAAATAACTATAAAAAATTAAGCACACTATTTCTGTACTAAAACTTCCATTTTAGTGTACTAACAAATTTTATACCATTTATATATCCTAACATATTTTAAAAAACATTCATTTCTTTTTGAAATAAATTAATTGAGATGGTATTTTTGAAAAATAGGGGGCATTTTGTTTGTTTATTTCGAATTGAATTAATTGTTTTGTCAAATAAAACACTCAAAAGGGTAACAGTACGCAGCCAAATAAATTAAAACAATTTTTGATCTTTTTCTTGCATATTTGTTGGATATAATCTTGGCAAATCAAATATAAATATAAATATAACTTTTATTAGTATATAACTGTAAAAAAAACACTGAATTTAGTTTAAACGTCAATTTTCAAAATTCCAAATTAGCATAGTACACAGAATTAAATTAGTTTGAATTCGGCTTATCATAAGCCTAGTTTCGGAGATGGGTTAATTTTTACATGCAAATATGTCAGAATTAAATTAAGCCTTGTCAAACAAAACACGGCAAATATCTACTCTGCAGATTTTTGGAAGGGGGAACCGTCTCGAAGACACAGGTCCAGCACGTAGGATGAGTGGGCCCATTTTGCTATAACCCATATTTTAGAGTCGGTTGACCACCGGGAACCTTCCCGGGGACGAAGTTGGAGCGAATCAATGGGGACTTTGTAGTAGTGAAACACTTGACATCTGAGGATATCAAGCGCAGTGCACTCGGCGAGGAAATAAATCGCAGTTTCAATTTCCCTGCTCCTGCAGGTTGGGGATACCTGAGTAGCACTTGCGGCAGTGATCCGTGAGGATACCGCATACCAAACCGAGCTATTTACGCTTTAAATCAAGCGCTGATTTAGTTACTCTCACACTAGGTCTTATCAGAAACATTTTCGATGTCTTTTACCAACGATTTTCCCGAAGTGATGATGATACAGCGATGGCCGGTTCTGTTCCAGTGAAGCAGGCTTTACTATCAATTCTGGATAAGAGCGCATGCGAGAATGGCATATACTTCGTTTTGGAAAACAGAAACATACCCGCCCAGGGAGATAGCTATATCTTCAGTGGAGAGGTTGGAATAATTAATTCCAGTGCCAGATTATCCATCTTTGAGAGAACCGTCGGTGTACCACACCCTCCCATCTAGTAAAGGGAGTGTACCTCGTGTCCAATCCTCTCTCGTGGTGATATTGACTTTAAACCTCCTAACAAATCGAAAACCCGGAACGACGTAGTCAGACGGCATCCCAAATTCTGGCCTAAGAGTGATAGTCTCGCTCCATATGGAGGCGTGACCCTATGATGAGGACTTCAAACATCTGAGCCTTTGTGCCTCCGATCTAGCTTCCGTCAGGATGATGAGGTGGATAGGTGGCAGGCCCAAAAGGATTTCCAAAGCAAATGTGGGACTAGTTATCATGGCACTTAATATGCCAATGCAAACCAGTCGTTGGAATTTCTCTAATTGCCTTATGGTTGATACCTTTAACGCTTTCTGCAACCATACAAGTATACCTATAAGAAGAACCAGTGGGCCACTTTAGGAGACAATCCCCAAGACTTACCGAAAGCCTTCCGACATTGCCAAAATACGTTGGTAGCTTTGGTAAGTTTGTAGTCCAGGTGGTCTTTCCCGGAAAGTTTGTTGTCAAGTATAACACCGGTGAACAGCTTTTAGGCTTCTATCCATCTATAGTATCAGGGCCTAAACAATACGTCCTATAGAATTGAAATTTGGAACACAGCTAGGTGTAAAAGAAAAAAATATTTTTTGCTTACCGGATTTTTTTTATTTAATTAAATAATAATTAAAAAAAAGAAATTATTTTACTGGGTGTCTAGAGTTAATATTTTTAATGTCCAAGAAAAACTCGTACATACAACCGCACACTATTTCTATACTAATATATTCATTTTAGTGTACTAACTAATTTTATACTATTATATTACTTAATTATGAAATATTTTACAAAACATTCATTCTTTTTTAAATAAACTAATCGAGATGATATTTTTAGAAATATAATATCATTAAAAAAATATATCAGAATGCAAAATATGTTAACATACAATTTTCAAATTACGATTTTGAAATACGATTTAAATGTGCCTATATAGTGCAAAAACATTTTCATCCAATCTAAACCAGTAAATTCCGGTAAACGTATCGGCAAAACACTTGCATTGGACAAATGTTTTCATTGCAACTACGAATTACAATCACACATAGAATACACAATAATTACAGTGTCAAATTGCTACTATTTGAACGCCTTTATTTGATTTATATATAAATATATTGTATATTGTGCGTATATTCTATTCTGACACAAGTATTTTGTGGATATTGTATATATATTGTTTACAAAATACTAAACATTGTTTGCTCAAACATCAATTAATCGACCACAACAGCAATACAAACAAACTGCCAAATTATCACAACTATGCATTTATATTGTATTTTGTATACCATACAGAATATCCACGAGCGAATTCATGTGTATTACATTGTACACAATGTAAATAATCTCTCATTCCCCTTGATCAAATGACACAACATATATTATATGTGCGCAACAGTAAACAATTCCAATTTCCTATGTAAGGTACACACAATTACATTTAGACACATTTAAAATTTAGACAATATAAATATAAAATAGTTATCGAAAATTATAAATAAATGTTTGCCAACATATATTTTTTTTATTTGTACAAATACACAAAAAAAAACTGAAAAAACCTTACCATTTTTAAAATAGAAGAAGAGAAGAACAAATCTATGCTACGATTACACGGACTGTTAAAAGTTGCAGTTACTGCTGTTTATCTGTCAGTTGGCAACAGTTGCCATATAATCGACTCGACAATTGTCGACAGTTGGCAACAGTTGTCTCAATTGTCGCTGCTAAAATGTAGCAGTTCGTGTAATAACATTGTGCAGTCGCAAATGTCGTTTTTGTTCTATTTGCACAGTTGGCAACTGCTATTGCCAAATTCTCTGTTAACAGTTCAGCCCTCTTTTTTTGGCATAGACTTCACAATGGCTTAAGATTACACGCATAAAATAAAACGCATTTCAAAAAAAAATGCGCTCATAAAAAAATGTGCACCTGAAATAAAATTATTGTGCTCCTAAAATAAAAAGGTACACCTTAAAATAACAGTGTTCACCGAGAAAAAACATGTTCCAAAAACATAAATGACCAACAAAAGTATGATCTGACCATTTAAAGAGATTTTGTTCTTTTTATAATGTTAAGCGTGCATGCGTTTTTGATTGGGTGCACACTTGGTAGTACCACATTTTTATATAATTAGTAGCACATTTTTGATTTTTTATGTGAACAATTTTTTTTTTAGTTGTATAATTATAATTATTTGGTGGACATAATTGAATTATATGGAATAAGCTAAATTGGATGCCCAGATTATAGTATTAAATTATTTTTACTGAATATTTATAAATATTTATTAATATCTATAAAATCTATAAATAATAAAAAGCCCATTTCATCATTTTTATTTGATCAGAAAGTTATTTTACAGGATGTCTCAAAATAATGCAAAATTAATATCATAAAAAACCGTACGGTTTTCCGTTTTGGATTCGGTGGGATTCGAATGAAACTTCATTTTTAGGGCTCTCTCTCTCCCTAAATGGCTAAGGACAACTATAAAATATATTTCGATAGATATTAATCACAAAATTAGAAATGCCCACCTCAACTTGTTCAGATATATAAGGTTGTCAAAAAAAGGCCTGCGGTGTCGTTGCAAGCGCGTATTAGTTCTAGTTGTATTCATTGCATTGATCATGCTATAGCTTGTTGGAAAGGTCTTTTCACACAGTTTGTTGTTTTGTTTAGTAGTTATAGCGTCGCAAACATGGAGCAAAATAAAGAGAAAATCCAGCATATTTTACAGTACTACTACGACAAAGGCAAAAATGCATCTCAAGCCCCCAATATAATTTGTGCAGTTTATGGACCCGATGCATGCGAATCCCTGCTGAATCGCAACCAAATCGACCCGTTTCTGAAGTGGATGGTGACTGGCGATGAAAAGTTGGTCACTTACGACAACTTGAAGCGCAAACGGTCGTGGTCGAAGCACGGTAAAGCGGCCCAGACGGTGGCCAAGCCCGGATTGACGGCCAGGAAGGTTCTGCTGTGTGTCATCCACTATGAGCTGCTCCCCTATGGTCAAACGATCAATTCGGACATCTACTACCAACAACTGGACTGCTTGAAGGCAGCACTTATGCAGAAGAGGCTATCTTTGATCAACAGTGGCCGAATTGTCTTCCATCAGGACAACGTGAGACCACACACATCTTTGGTGACGCGCCAGAAGTTCTGGGAGCTCGGATGGGAGGTTCCACCGTATAGTCCGGACCTGGCACCAAGTGATTACCACCTGTTTCTGTCCATAGCGAACGAGCTTGACCACAAAAGAGGCCTGTGAAAATTGTCTCTCCGAGTTTTTTTTACCAATAGGGAAGCGAGCTTCTATAAGAGGGGCATTATGAATTTGGCATCTCGTTGGGAACTAGTCATCGA
>JAAAKO020054770.1:0-10760 GCA_010015015.2 Bolitophila cinerea | reverse complement strand
TACATATCAAAATATGGATAATAGCTATGGTATCCAGCCATAAAATGTTCTTATTTTTAAAGAAACACTTTAATTTGAAGGGATAGATGAAATTTCACTGAAATTGAAAATTCACCGAAAACAACAGTTCACTGAAACAAACCATTCGAAAAAAATACAATTCACAGAAATTAAAAATTCACCAAAATTGGCAATTCACCATGAACGACAAGTCCACCGAAACCGACAATTCACCATTAACGATAATTCAACGAAAACACGTATTCATTGAAAAGTAAAAATCACTAAAAACGATATTTCACCGAAAACAGCGATTCACCGAAATGGACAATTCACCGAAAAAAACAATTCAACAAAACCGACAATTCACCATGAACGACAGTTCACCGAAACCGACCATTCACCATAAAAGACAATTTACCGAATACACCAATTCATTGGAAACGACAATTCACTAAAATCGTAATTTAACCGAAACAATTCATTAAAAATAACATTTCACCGAAAACGATGATTCATCGAAAACGACATTTCACCATAAATGACAATTTACCGAATACACCAATTTATTAAAAACGACAATTTACCGAATTAAACTTTTCATTAAAAACGACAATTTCCTAGAAACGATATTTCACCGAAAACGACGATGCACCGAACTGTACAATTCACAGAATAAAACAATTCATTGAAAGCGACAATTCACTTAAAACGATATTTCACCGAAAACGACGATTCACTGAAAGCGACATTTCACCGAAATCGACAATTCACCATAAACGACAATTCACCGAAATGACCGATTACACCATTTCTGCTTTTATCTATTTTCGAGCTAGATTTGAGTTATTTTTGATTTCCCGAAATTACCACGAATAATAATTGTTTTTGAGCTAGCTTCGATCTAAATTTTCTTATCTCGATTTTATCTATTTTCGAGCTAGATTGTAGTCATTTTTGATTTCTCGCGATAATAACTGCTTTCGAGCCAGATTCGATTTAAATATGTATCTTTCGATTTTGTTACGACACGACATGTGTGTCTCTCCTATGCACACATATTATTCTTATATTTAGAAACACAAATAAGGTTTAAGATAACATTACGCACATACGCAGACGCACATTACCCAAACGGTCATAAATAGCAGGTACAGAAGGGACCCAGGACATGCCGGTCGCTGCTGTTGCGGCGCGGCGTCCTTGGTCCTCGCGCGTTACTGTTTATGTTATTATGCATGCATTTTAGTCTTTAGGTATAAAACTGTATGTATATTTGTATATACATTATGTACATTAGAGATAAGCATTATGAATAAGATGTAACATTATATATATAGTTCTTGTATTTTAATAAATAGAATATTAGACAGTTCGGTCTGATATTCGAAAAGAGTAAGACGTGTTTTCTTCTCCTAGTAGTCAAACAGGCTGGGTTCACATCATTGGTGACAGCGGTAAACGCTATCAAACTTATTTTAAATATTATTAAGTATATTTAGTAATAAAGTAGTAAATTAAGAAATATATACAAATGATATATATATATATATATAAAGTTATAAGTGCATTAGTTAAGTGAGTGAGATCGCAATTGAATATAAAATTAAAAATATATACATGATCTACAGAAATTGATAACAGTGTTGTGCTCAAAATAGTAATAAAAAAAATTACTTAATACATAAAGAACAAGCCAATATGACATAAGTGTAAATATATTAAAAGTGCAGTTTTCTTCATAAGAAAATAAAAACATGTATTTTATACATTTCCCAATATACAATATTTTATACATAATATATGTAATATAGTGTACATAAGTTCCTAAAAACTCAAGTGCAGTCAGTGTTTATGTATAACAATACCGGCAAATGTTATACTTTTAAATTTTGGAACTTTGGAGTGAACAATTTTACAAGAAAATAAAAATCAACAAAATCAACGAGAACGTGTATTAGACATATGTATCATTACAATATCAGAAAAGCGAAACTACAATTCGAGCGCGCGCACACTCGCAACTCCGGATATTTATGGCCTCATGCATTATTCAGCTCAATTCCAGAGCCATCGACGCAGCTACGGCGTTGCCAAAAGTCTAGGAAACACATCTAACGTATTGAAGGAAGCATTAGAGTCTAATTAAGCCTCTAACACAGAATTTGGGAAACTGGACGGTAAATCTTATGTAATAAAAATAATAATAATTATATTATAAATTAGATTTTAGTAATCCAAAAATGGATAATTTAAATAAAATTGATAAATGTGTAGAATACATTTCTAGTTTTGATGGAAATTCTGGATTGTCTCTTCAACAATTTTTATCGCAGATAGATTTCTATTTAAAAACTCTAAGTGATTTAGAACACATAAATTATTATCTTGAACGTATTTGCGTTTTTAAAATTATTGGTTTTGCTAGAAATCAGCTTGAAAAGAAAAGTATAGATTTTAAAAACTGGTCAGAAGTAAAAAATACATTGATCAATGTTTTTGATAAACCAAAATCTGCATATACTCTTCACAGAGAATTGTTTTCCTTACATCAATGTGTTGGTGAAAGTGTTGAAAAATACACAGATAATTTTAAAAGAATATACGATCAATTGATTAAATCATTAAGTATTGATAAAACACAAATAGAAAAACAAACAATAGATAATTGTTTCGAGGTGTTAGCTTCAAGTCATTACAAGATTGGTTTGGCTTCTGATTTAGTTAGAAATAAATTAATTATGCTTAATATAACTGAAATTAATAAGGTTTTTGATTCAGCTATATTGTATGATGTTGAATTTCATGAAACGTACTCATGTTCACGTGCAATCAAACATATTAATTTAAATTCTAGTGTAAGAAATAATAATTTAATTTTGGCAGATAATAAATCTTATCGATTTAAAAATAATTTTAAATTTAAAGTAAATAAAAAAAGCAATGATGGTAAAACTAGAAGCATCAATTCTAATTTAGTATATCACCAGACAATTTGTAATTTAAATAATAATAAACAAACTTTTGAAAATAATGTAAATAATTTTGAAAATGAAAATTCAAAAAAAATTACATATGAATTACGTAACGTAGATAATATGCCAACAATTCAAGTTAGCATTAATAACTCACTTATTAACTTTATTGTAGATACTGGAGCTACAATCAGTTTAATAAAAGAAAATGCTGTTCCAGGAAAAATATTGAAAATCGAAAACGAATCTTCAATATTGATAAAAGGAATAACTTCTGAAATCAAAAGTACACTTGGCATTACTTTTCTTAAAATAATTAAAGATAACATCGAGATTGTACATGGTTTCAATGTTATCAGCAAAGACTTCCCAGTCAAATATAGTGGCTTTTTGGGTCAAGATTTTTTAAAAACATTTAGGGCTAATATATCTTTTAAAAGTAATTTATTAGAATTGACTCTTTTAAATTCAAAAAATAATTCAAAGAAAGTCACATTTTCTCCTAAATCCGAAATATTGCCGGCTTTAAGAAAAGTCACCATTCCACCTCGTTCCGAATTATTCGTTTATGCCGAATCATTAAATTTAATTTTAAATGAAGGCATTTGTCCATCACAGCAATTAGCTGAAGGTGTCTTCCTTAGTAATTGCCTGACATCCATTGTTAATGGCAAGTGTAAAGTTAGCATTATTAATATTAACGAGGAAAGCTGTATCGTTGAAATACCAAAAGTAATGCTTCAAAGATATACTGAAACATGTATATTCCATGTTAAATCGGATGAACGAATAAATAAAATTGAACTCGAATTAAATAAAAATTCCAAAAACCTTAATTTCGAGGAAAAACAAGCATTACATGATATATGTGTAGAAAATTCTGATTTATTTTTAGTAGAAGGTGATAAACTATCATTTACTGATACAATATCACATAAAATAAATATAAAATCGGATACTTCACCGATTAATACCAAGCCATACCGATTGCCACATTGCCATAAGAATGAAATTAAGACACAAACCACTGATATGCTCAAAGATGGTATAATTTCACAAAGTTCAAGTCCTTGGAATTCACCTTTGCTTGTGGTTCCAAAGAAATCTGATGACGGTAAAATGAAATACCGTGTCGTTGTGGATTTTAGAAAATTAAACGACGTTACTTTAGGAGACGCTTTTCCTTTACCTAATATTACAGATATTTTAGATCAACTAGGTAATTCTAAGTATTTTAGTATTATTGATATGTCTAGTGGTTTTCATCAAATACCAATGGACAAAAATAGTAAGTCAATGACCGCATTTAGTACTCAAGATGGCCATTATGAATTTAACAGAATGCCATTTGGACTGAAAGGTGCACCAGCATGCTTTCAACGCTTAATGAATAGCGTTTTAACCGGGCTAACTGGACTTAAATGTTTCGTTTACCTAGATGATATTATCATTTACGGTAAAAATTTATTCGAACACAATGAAAGATTAAAGGAAGTGTTTTTAAGATTAAAAGAACACAACCTGAAACTTAATCTCAGCAAATGTGAATTTCTAAAAAAAGAAGTGCTCTATTTGGGCCACATAATTTCAGAATCCGGTATAAAACCAGACCCAAAGAAAGTTGAAGCAGTAACGAATTTTCCCACACCGAAAAATACTACTGATATTAAGTCTTTTCTTGGTTTAGCAGGATATTATAGGAAATTTATGGATAAGTTTTCAGAACTTGCCGTGCCTTTAACAAAACTTCTTAAGAAAAACGTGAAATTTGATTGGAATGATCAATGCGATCACTCGTTTAAATCCCTGAAAAAGATACTTACGACTAAACCAATTTTGCAATATCCTGACTTCGAAAAAACATTTGTTCTCACTACAGATGCAAGTAACTATGCAATAGGTGCAGTGCTTTCTCAAGGAGATTTAGGGCACGATTTGCCAATTGCATACGCAAGCAGAACAATGAACGAAGCTGAAACTAGATATAATACAACTGAGAAAGAACTATTAGCAATAGTTTGGGCAGTAAAATATTTTAGATCTTATTTGTTAGGTAGAGAATTTATTATTATTACTGATCATAAGCCTCTTACTTGGATGTTTAATATAAAAGATCCTGGCTCTAGATTAATGCGCTGGAGATTACAACTCTTAGAATACCAATTTAAGATTGGGTATAAGGCTGGCATTAAAAACACAAATGCAGATGCTTTAAGTAGAATACATCACACAAATGTTTTGGATTTTAGTGATTATGTAGATCATATAAAGAATAATATCGTTCAAAATAACAACATTTGCGAGGATAATATTAACTTGGAGGAAGTGCCTTTGGACACAGCTATTGTTGTTTGTATAGCAAAAGATTTAATAATAAGAGATCCTGCTATTAAACGTTTAGATAATAAATATAAAATAGTAGAAAACATTAAAACTCAAATTAAATCTAATAATAATATAATAAAAATCAAAATTGGCAATAGAATAATAATTTGTCTTATTACAAAGACAAATGTATTCGATTCATGTACATATGAAAACATGTATGGCATATTAAGTAATCTTAAAGTATTTTGCAAAAATAATAATTTAAATAAATTAGCATTTCCAAAATTAGGAATCGATGATCACCTTAAATGGGAAAAGATAAGAACTATGCTAAGACATATTTTCTTACAATCAAAAATAAATATAAAAATATGTTGCAGTAAAATTGAATTGTCTCCAATGGAAGCTGAAATTGTAATAAAAGAATTTCACGACTCCACATTAGGAGGACATAGAGCATTTAGACAAACATATAGTAAAATAAAAAAAATATATTCTTGGCCAAATATGAAAACATATATAAAAGAATATATCAGTAAATGTGAAAGCTGTCAGAAAAATAAAATTACTAAACGTAAGACAACAATGCCAATGGAAATTACAACAACTGCAACGAATGCATTCGAACATGTTGCTATGGATATTGTTGGTCCATTACCTATAACTGAAGATGGATTCAGATATATCCTTACATTTCAGGATAATCTAACTAAGTTTTCAGAAGGTATATGTATTAAAAATCAAGAAGCAGAAACCATTTCTAGATGCTTTGTCGATTATATAGTATGTAGACATGGAGTTCCAGAAAAATTATTAACAGATCAAGGGTCTAACTTTGTAGGCAAAATATTTAAAAGCGTGTGTAAACTTCTAAAAATAAAAAAGATTCAAACTACAGCATACCATCCAGAAAGTAATGGAGCTTTAGAAAGAAGTCATAGAAGTTTGGCCGAATATTTGAGGCATTATATTGATAAAAATCAACTTGACTGGAATACTTGGGTCATTCCAGCCATTTTCACATATAATACATCAATCCATGCGTCCACCGGTTTTACTCCATTTGAACTAGTTTATGGTAAAGAACCAATCTTACCTAGCTCAATAACAAGTAAACCGACTATTTCTTATAACTATGATGATATGTTAACAGATATTAAATTAAAATTACAACATTCTAGAGAAATTGCAAGAAATAGAATTATCTGTAGTAAGCAAAAGTCTAAAATGCAATTCGATAAACATATTAATTCTACACATTTTGAAATAGGAGATAAGGTTTTAATGATTGACGAATCAATAAGAAAAGGTCGTAGTAAAAAGTTATCGCCAATATGGGTCGGACCTTACATTATTATTAAAAAACATTCTTCAATAAATTTTACAATAAAAATTGGTAATAGAGAAGTAAGAGTCCATGCAAACAGATTAAAATTGTTTGAAGATTAATAAACTAAAACGGTAAATTTAAAAATAATAAAAAAAAAATATATATATAATTACATAAATAAATATATATATACGCATTTATGTATAATACTGCAAACAATTACACATATAAATCTTATTAAATTCAAAGCATACACATACGTATATATAAAAAATGACTAAAATTTTTAAGTAAAATAAAAAAATAGGTTAACAGACTTTCATATCATAATGTTGTCCTATGTTGTAAATATTATATTTATTAGATAAAAAAGAAAACTTACGAATAATAACGTAAAGTGAATTTAAATAGATAAATAAGAAAATATTTTATGGGGGGAAGGAACGCATATCTATAGTTGTATATATAACATGTACATATATCCCAAAATATCTTTGAAAATAATATTATAATAAATAAAAATGTACATATACTAAACGTAAAATTTGGTTGAACGAAAATATTTTATAATGTAATATAAATTAAATATAACCTTAACGACATTTCGTCATTGTTAGTTTTCTTGTTTACATTTTGCTGCAGAAAAGTGTGAATGATAATTCAAACAATAGTAAATTATTAAATAAAAAAAAAAAAAAAACTTATTATAAAATATGTTCGTACACAACCAAACAAATAATAAATAAAATTCTAATATAGGCTTATAAATAAATATAATAAATAACGAACGATAATTATATGTATATATAAATAATATTATAAAATAATTGTTCGATATAACTTAAATGTACAATATACATTTATAAAAAATTAGCACATAAATTAAAAAGACATTACATGTACACAATTTTAAAAAAAAGTAATAAATTACATAAAACATCAATGAAACAATAAAATGTTATATTACATTTATAATATTAAAATAATAATTTTAAAATATATGATATATATAACCCTTGTATTGTAAAACCCGAATGTTGATAAAATAAAATCAAAAATGTTAAAACGATCAATACTATATAATACAAACAGTATTAATAACATATTAAACAACAGACAAAATATATAACAATATAAATTACATATAAACATATATATATATATTCAAAATACTAAAGATTTTAAATTTTGAGATTATAAAATCTTTCAAATGGATAGGAGGAATGTTACGACACGACATGTGTGTCTCTCCTATGCACACATATTATTCTTATATTTAGAAACACACATAAGGTTTAAGATAACATTACGCACATACGCAGACGCACATTACCCAAACGGTCATAAATAGCAGGTACAGAAGGGACCCAGGACATGCCGGTCGCTGCTGTTGCGGCGCGGCGTCCTTGGTCCTCGCGCGTTACTGTTTATGTTATTATGCATGCATTTTAGTCTTTAGGTATAAAACTGTATGTATATTTGTATATACATTATGTACATTAGAGATAAGCATTATGAATAAGATGTAACATTATATATATAGTTCTTGTATTTTAATAAATAGAATATTAGACAGTTCGGTCTGATATTCGAAAAGAGTAAGACGTGTTTTCTTCTCCTAGTAGTCAAACAGGCTGGGTTCACATCAATATGGTAGCTAAAAACAAGTGAAAGACTAGCAAAAACTAGTATACCAAAGTTATCTACCAAAGAAACATAATAACTGAATGCCATATTACCCTTTTAAGTACGCGAAATAAAAATATTTTGAGATGAAAACATTTTCGCATAGTAGGTGCTAAGCGAAATTTATTTAATTAAATTATAGACGCTATCTATCAGTAAATGTTATGCTGTCACCAAAGAGGTTAATGGAGATCGCCAAGACTTCTTCAACGGTTAATGCACAAGATGTTTAACATTATTGAAGAATATAAATTTCTCTACATTTTTTGTATAATCATGATTATTTTAATATCAATTAAGTTACAGTGGCCTAAAGATTACCATTTTTTAAATCATCAAATTATTAATTTAGTATGTCTAATCGAAACATTTTAAGTTGTAAAATCTTTTTAATTCTGGTATCCTGATCCTCATTCCTGCTTTTGCTAGGTTACCCGATGTGCAATTCAGGACTGTGCGGTACCGCAATAGTCTCAATGCTCAGTCCTGTGGCTTGTTACACCAGTTTTATAAGTACCGTCTCCACTTAATGTAAAAGTACGGTCTGGAATAATAATATCACAGTCTTAAAAGTACGGTCTGTTCATGTACTTTGTACTAAAATCACAGTCCGGAAATACTGTATTACAGTGTTTTTTGTACGGTCCGTTTGTTATGGATTTGTACGGTCCTGAAATACTGACTTGATTGTGTCATTCAACAGACTCCAAGACTGCGATTAAAACGCTTTATTATTGCTTACGGTTCGCTATAGAATCAAATGTTTAGTGGCATATAGGTACGATAATTATCATTTTATATGTGAATGAGAAAATATAATATGGACCGTTTAGAGGTGCCGCACAGATAGAATTACAGTCGTGGCTTTATTCTTAGGTACGGTCTTATAATATGCACCACGTACAGTCGTCGTATGGTGCGGTCGTACTATTGCATGTGGTGGGAATACAGACCGGTTCTTCTGTCTAGGTACGGTCTGAGTACAGTTCTATTTATCAGTCCTAATGCAATGATTATTTTTTTTACGGTCATCCGACCGTGCGGTATTCTATCGGTCGTAGATGTACAGCTAGATGTATAAGGGAAGGTCTGGGGAACGTATGTCCTATAGACCAAGTACGGTCGTGTACCGTACTTGAAATGAAAAATTGCTAACCGGGTTAGGTTTTGTATGTATAATAATATTTATGTATAAATCTCTTATTTTGTTCTTTGATGGCCCGGGTCAGTTGCTATGAATGTCTTTATCATCGTTATGCTTCTCAATATTATTGTCCAAAAGATTGCTGGTGCACCTGATAATTGTTGACTTTTCCTTATATTTGTACCGGCTCTCGATAATATTTTCTTAAGTGCATGTCTGACCGTTTCAAAATCCTTCAATTTAATCCATGAGATCATCAAATAAGAATTTGCATAATTTGGAATTGTCTTTTTGGTAAAAATTTCTATAATCCAATGATTTATCGGTATTGGTTGCAGGCTGCTACCCTCCTTTCTATCTTGACGACGTTGGTGCTTTTTACTACTGCCGCGTGTAGCATGATTGATACTACCTTCCGCCCACAGCAATCAAGTCATTTTTATGTTCAATGAGCGGGAATGAATGGGAATGGTAGATAATCAATTCCATCCCCATTCTTCATACCCTCGTTCTTCAGCTCAAAAATTGCTTTTTAAATCGGAATTCCAAGAAGATGGATCGTTTATATGTAAACAACATTTTTCCCGCGGCCTTAATTTGTAATTAGGCCCATTATGAGAAAATACATTTTGTAGAAAAAACAGAGTTAAAATAAAAAAAAAACAAAACTGTTATAAATATTGGATCTCAGAATTTCTCAACCCTTCCCCCTCACACGGTGATCACTTAAACGTAACTAAATATAAAAATAATATCTGGGCGGGATATACTAAAATTATTTTATATCATATAATATCGAGAGAGATGAAAAAAGGGTATATACTATACAGACAGCCTTTAAGATTTTGGGTTCATAGCCATACTCAACAAAAAAAATTACGGCCTACAACTTGGTTATTATTAGACTTAGAAACTAGAAAACATAATCATAAAATGTAGATAAATCTATATTCTACAAGTATGTGGATTATCTTTTTCCAAAGAAATAACCGTGGAAGAATTCTCGTATAAAAAATGTAGATTTAATCCAACTGGCGTTTAGCTCATCATCCACAAGGTCAAAAACTTGCAACTAATAGGGCTTATATACATAAACAACATATCAAAAAATCAGAACTACTCCACCTTTTTCACAACGACGTCTTGTTTATTAAACACATAATTCAGATAAATCACTTTATTTAAAAAACTAAAAAACATTTTTAAACTATATTGAACATTAATACGAATGCAAATGAATTACTTCTTAATTGACACTATTAATCCAATTAACGAATACAGAGACACGAGCGTACAC
>JAAAKO020054759.1:0-10761 GCA_010015015.2 Bolitophila cinerea | reverse complement strand
GCTTGTAACTTATGTGCCTAATGCTTGTGATTTAATATGTTTGGCAGAGATGTCTTGGCTCAAAACTCTGCTCGTCCCTAAATAAAACCCACATTTTTTTTCTGAAATATTACCAGCACTTAAATTTAATTATAAAGTATAAAACGCCTGATAATATACAACCCGCATTACATTCAAATTACAAAATAAATCCGTATTTCTTTTTAGCTACTACAGTGCCATCTTTGAGAAAAAAAAACTATTTTCGATAATGATTTCGAATTCTCATCCGAAATTTTTTGACATATATTTGTTTACATTTGAAACGTTGTTGTTTTGCACAATTATTTATAATTTAACATAATTTAATTTGGTAATTGCATTGTTTGTATTTTTGCCCATAATTCTTAAATCAAATATTTTCGTATAATAGAAATCAACTGTTCTAAAATGGATGAATCCAAACTCACCGGCCACCTTTTCTCTGTCACACTGGCCGAATGCAACTACAACTATCGTGTGCTCAAGATGAAGGACTCGCTGTTCATATATATCGGAGAGAACGATAACGAGGTGTTCGACGAGATGGCCATGGCCATGCCCAGTGCTAACGGAGAAATTATCAGTACCACAATTATGGGTGGACAAGTTGGCTGTGAATCCCAAGATCTGGCTCGGAATTTTGCACTCAAACTCAAGAAACAGGTGTTCTTTAGTTCTAACGTAAACGCGGACAAAATGATTCGGCCGGCATTGGCAAAACGGCTTAGTGATGAAATTAAGAGTGTTCCGGATGCATTTATTTAGTAAGATTTTTATATTATATAAATAATAAATATACATTTCCTGAATACTATTACGTATATGGTTATTGGTATATTACACAAAACCGCCTAACTGGTTAGTGGTTTAGTATATTATATATATATATATATATATATGGTGTTTTGGAGTTTTAGTCTGGCGAGCAATAGTTACCGAACGATCAAACCGCCGTAATTTGCACACCGGTTCTGCATTACTTCCGATTTTCTACTATATAGTCACCGTAATGGTTGCTCCATTTAATATTATACGAATTGTGTAATGATGTAAGACGGTGGTCGTGTTGCTTCCTTCCAGGTGAATTAATATGAGGAAATGATTATTTTTTGTCATTGCTGCACATTCTATCAAAATGTGTATTTTTAAAAGTGTACTTACATCGAAAGCATAAAAAAATAGCTTAATTTTTAAATTTAAAATTGCAATTCACATTGATTTATTTATTATAACTAAACAGTTATAATTATCAATACTAAATAATAACTGTTTATTTATAATATAATAGTATGTAATTTATTGAAATTATGTTTTAAAGTCAATTTTGTAATAAAATGATTTTAGTAGAATTTGCATTCAATCCTGTCGTGGTAATAAAAAAATAATTGATTGATACTAAAAGAAAATAAATATTTTATAAATAATATCATAAAACAATATATTATTATAACAAACAAATATTACAATTATTTTTTTGCTGCTTTTAAGAGTTAATACGCGAGAACAAAAACCATTGGAGCTAATGAACTTTGCTTTTCAAATAAAGACAAACATTTGTAATACTGTATATAATTTACTATACATAACTGCTAATAATAGTGCATACACATTTTAATCATGCGTGCAATGTGCACACACACTGTTATTACGTCAAAAGTTGTCGATAGACGATATAGCATACACTTCGACGTCAGGCGCTCCAGCCGAGTGATTTGTAGCGTGTATTCAATTGCAGCAAAAAGAAAGTGATCTTGTGCTAAGGTTATGGTTTCTTGTATATAAATAATATGAAGCAGCAAACAGCAAGTGATATATAGTAGCCTATTATATTATGTATGTATTGTCTGTTATAATTTT
Source organism: Bolitophila cinerea (assembly GCA_010015015.2). Lineage (NCBI taxonomy): Eukaryota > Metazoa > Arthropoda > Insecta > Diptera > Mycetophilidae > Bolitophila > Bolitophila cinerea. The sequence continues at coordinate 8,883 of JAAAKO020054759.1, read as the reverse complement.
GCTCGTTTCCGGAGAAACACAATCCAAGCGGAGAGTTTGCAGATTCAAAGTAAATTTATGTGAATTGAAATAAATCAAAACAAATCTAGCGATAATAAGTAGATAAGGAGAGTTTTACACTTTTGGCCATATTCTAATTCAAGTCTTGCGGAGACAGTTCCTTTTTTTAAAACATGTTTCATAATGAGAAAAAGTCACTCACTCATGAGGTTTTTGTATTAGAATATGGTCATCCTGGCAGATGATCTTTATCTGAAACGCAAAATTTGAATTTCTACCCATTTTAATTTTTGCCTGATAATTTATTATGAACTATGACGATTAATCATTATAATCATTAAATGAGAAACATTTTATAGTGTGTAAGTTTTTTTTGGTAGTTGGAAGCCGGAAAGAATTGTTAGAAAAAAATGAAGTTGTCTTTTTCCTCTTAAACGGAATGTCTGACCACACTTTTATAGAATAAATGCAACCATCCATGGCACATCGTGGTTAATTTATAATTATTAATACGTTATCCATCTATATAGACATAATATACATTAAAGAGTAGTGTGTCTGTAGGTAACCACTGCTACTTAGCAATATAAACTAGATATAAATTAATATATATATATATATATACCTACAAGTGCGTGAGTAAAACATGTACAATGTAATGTAATAAGGTAAAATCGAAAGTGGTAAATTTATATCTATAAAAGAATCTTATACTGGAACTGTTTCAGTCATTATTAAGTTGAGAGTCTTCGTAGTTAGACCGAAACGCGAGTTCAGGTAGCAAGCGCGAGTGTTTTTGTTATTTATGCAAACTGATTTATCGTTATTATTGGATTATTGTGTTTGTTTATGTACAAGTGAAAATTAAAACAAATTATAAAGTGTGAATCAACAATAAATTGATTAAATTAATTAAACAGCAAAATGTGGTGTTATAACGCTGTAAGTGAATACCCTTACTGAATGAGGGCCAACGAGTTTAGTGTATGGACATATTGAGGATTAAATGGATTTAAAATATAGTTTATCAGTGATTCGGAAGATGAATAATGTTTTAAAAAAGCATTTTTGGTTTTTATCTGAAAAAAAAATCTTTTAAATTTCTTATTCTCAATAACGAATAATAATTATAATAAAGAAAAATGTTTACATATTTTTTAATAAAACAAACAAAAATATAAATATTTTAAAAAGATTTGTTATTTTCAATTATTTTATTATTCATATCATTTTTTTAATTGCATTAAGTTTAATAAAAAAAATTATTTAATAATATATACGATTTTTACAATTTATAGTCTTCTTTAATTTTATGAGATGATTCAAAAAAATATATTTTACCTACGTCCCTTTTCAATGTCCATGCAATATATAAATAATAATAATAATCAAAATACCGTAATAGTTCAAAAAGAGAATATATTATTTACTCATTTCTAGATAATCTTGTCCACACTATCCCTCGCAAATGTGCTTGCCAACCCCGTTCAAGTAAACCAGCCCCAGGCAATCACTCTACCCACGCCAAACGATGCACAGGTCACATACCTGATTCAAAAATATCATGGTAACACACCGCTTCAGTTTGACTCAACCATAAATCTTCCGGATCCTGAGAACGGAAAGACGAAAGATACGTTTGTCTCGAGCAAAAACAAGAGTCATGGTGTCCAACAAGATCATACGTTTGAATTCGAAGGCACAACCACAATAGCAGCACTGCAAGGCTACCCAAAGGGATCTGACGGATACGATTTCTATTTTCCGCAGCCAGACGACTACGACCACAGTAAACTTGGCCTAAAAGATCTGCAAATGATGCAAATGCTTCCACCACAGCAGATAAATGACGAGCCCAACTATTATGCGCTGAAGCCCAAAAAAGGCACAAAGAAGTATCTGGCCAATCAGAAGCACGTGAACTACAAGAAAACAAAGTCCGCACAGGACAAGCAAACCGAACAGGAGAATATTTCGGCCGACGATGAGCAGTACTACACGATCGGTGAAAAGGGTGAGGCTTCAGAGGTGGATGAATTCAATACGGGCGAGTATATGCCATCATCCGCCAGACAAATGAATACAGCGCAGACCGGAGATGCCACTCCTGCTGGAATCAGCACCGGGGAACGTGTTGAATATCAAATGCATGGCTTTAACGGCCCAAATAGTTACAAATTCGGATACGACACTGGTAAAGGGTAAATTTTGGTATTCACATATACACTATTATTTGGCTAGTTATCTTCAAAATTAGGTAGATTTAGTTTTTGTTTATAACTGAGGAAATGAAGTCATTTCTTTCCTTATAAAAATATATAAAATTATATATTTTTATAAGTTATCAAACAAAAACCAAAAAAAACTACGTACATACAAATTATGCACGAGTTTATTATAAAAAAATAAATTGAAAATATAATATTTGTTAATACAGAAAGAACCGCCAGTTTCGCGTTGAACAGCGAGACAAAGAAGGAAACGTAAAAGGCCAATACGGATACTACGATCAGAAGGGAAAGATGAATCTCGTAAAATACACATCGATGATAAACGAGGGATTCAAGGCTGAAATGAGTTAATGACGATATTCATTAATTTAGAGTATAAAATAAATTTGTTTTATTTGTTTAAAAAAAAATGTCTTTGTTTTTTATTATATAATCAGTAAGTTGATGAAATTGCTGTCGAGTCACTTTGTTGTTCACCAAGAACACTCTTTTTAAGCTCATTCACAACATCATCAGCCAAACCTGATGCCCCAAAGCGAAAGAGTTCTGGATTCAGCCAAGATTTTCCGAGCGTGTTTTCCACCAGTGTTATCCAGGCAATTGCTTCGGACAAAGTTCTCACACCACCAGCAGGTTTGAGTCCAACGGACACGTTTGTCTTCAGCTTAAAATGTTCAATAGCTCGAATCATAATTAGTCCTACTGGCAAAGTGGCGTTTACTTGCTCCTTTCCCGTGGACGTTTTAATAAAGTCCGAACCGGCCATCATTACAACCATAGCCGCTTTGTAGATGTTTTCGTGTGATCCACACTCGCCGACACCAAGAATGGTTTTCATCAGAGCGCGATCTCCGCACGCGTTTCGCATTGCAACGGTCTCCGCGTACAGTTTTTTCCAGTCATTCAAAATGACGAGACTGCGATCAACGACTATGTCAATTTCATGGGCACCAGCAGCGACAGCAAACTTGATTTCTGCCAGCCTGGTCTCGAGGGGAAATTGACCTGACGGAAAGCCAGCCGCCACTAAGGAATACATTTTGAAGCAGGCTGTCATATTTGTAGTTTAAATTGATTTCCTACCTGAAGCTATGCGAATTACAGGTGCTTCACCTTCGATATTGATCTCTTGAAGCTGCTCAACCACGTCTTGAATTTTACTAGGGTACACACAAACTGCTGCTGGCCGTGCGATGATTTGTGTGGCATCCGCTAATTGATTTAGGATATTCACCGGTATTGGGGCGATAGCTTTTGCGCATAGGCGCTGTATTGTCAGTGGAGTATCGTTTGCGTTAAGTGAAGTAAGGTCAATAAGTTGCATAGTTTTTAAGGCAAGCTGAACATATTCAATTTGGTCAAATTTTCGATTTGACAGTTCCGTTGAAAGATGTTCAATTGCCAAAAATGTGGATGCATCCGTTTCCAACCAGGATTCCTCTAAAACGACAATAGACAAAAGATAAATAAATCTCTGGTATAATTTGTGTAAACAAAAAAAAAGTTACCAAACTGGATAGTTTTATTTGATGTTTTCAATTGCTTAGCCATTTTACTTTAATTTAAGGTTTGTGGTTGAATCTTATTCTTAATCACTAAATAGAAAATAAAAAGCTAAGTTACAATATTTGTAATGTTATTATGTTATTGAGATAAACTGGCTGCTCTCTCTACACTTCACTTGCTGTTGCATGCACTCAGTTTATGAATTTGTGATATGACTGCTCGTTTTTTTTCTTAGCTTATCAATTTTTCCATTAAATAATAAAAAACACATCTAATCTAAGCGAGATACGCGAAGCGGAGCTATCAGCATCAATTATAAATTTTAATTGTATTTATGTTTTCTTGTGTTGTAATTTAATTTATTTTGTAAACATGAACAGATGTATTCTCGTTTGCGAGTAGATTATTTTTGTTATATGAGTTTATCAAAAGAAACACAGAGGGCAGCACATTTGATTTAAAATTTGAAAGTATTCTTGGTATACGCGCAATACAGTACAGAATTCCAGAATTTAGTTTAGACCTCTTTACAAAGGAGGCTTTTTTATCTCTTTTGTCTGGACGCAGGCTTATTCTTTTCTATTTTAGGCCTATAGTCGTTTCAATAGCGAAAGTGCAGATTAGTGCCTGAGGATTTCTATAGGAGTTGTTCGATTTTGTAAAATTTTGTAAACTAGAGTTTGAATCTTCAAAAAACATATGAAGTCAACACAGCTCTAAAAAAGGTCCCCATATTGCAACAGAAATTTAAAAAGGGTCTTTAAAAATATTGGCAACTTTAATTTAACGCTCCTTTACTCTCTATATCAAATTGTATAAAATATATAAAAAATTTTGAATCTCTATTGCAGAAAAGGGTCAGATTCCCCATTTTTTTAAATATTTTAAATACCTTTAATTTGTTACCAGACACACTAACCTGGAATTACGGAACGCATAGAAATAATTACTTTTATACTTTTTTACATATGCTTAAACAGCACCAACTTAGGGGGTGATTTTATAGAAATAAAATGATGTATTATTTGGTGTTGATGGTGCCTCCCATAACCTCATAACTTCGTCTGTCCCATAAATAATTCCATTCACTATTTTATTATCTTTTCCTTTTGCAATTCAAATTTTATATTAAAAAAATGATAACAAAAATGGCTCAAGATTAGTTATTGATTATATTTTTACTTCCATTCGGGAAACATGTAATAAAATAAATTAGAATGTTTATTTTGAATAAAAAACATAATATATATATTAAGTATAAGTTTCAATTGTTGTAAGTACTTTTTGTAAGTAGCTTTTAGCTGATTAAATCATAAATTATCTAGATTGTTTCTTTTTGTGTATATCGCTATACACTTTTCGTTATCCATTGTTCCCAATAATCTTTTCCCTGCATTTCAGCGAGTCGGGAAACTGTGCGATCGAATGCGAAAACTTCCTCATCACCGGTGAAAACATTTGATGTAGCATTTTCCTGTGGAAGTAAAAATTAAATTCAATTTTTTTTTTTAGATTTATTAAAAAATATTACCGGTGAAATTTTTAGATCATCCATAAGCATGCGATGGTCATCACTGATATCGGTCGTTGTTCGTTTGGAGCAGAATAGATCGTCCAGTGCAACATCTGATGAAATCACCACCTATTACAAAAAAATAAAATAACTACCACAAATAAATGAGAATGGACAAAATCACTTACTCTGACTTTATTGTCGTACAATGTATCGATCATCGTGATGAAACGACGTGCCTCGGACTTTGAGCTTAGATTTAGTTGTGGCAGATCTCTTATGAGCACGGTATGGAAAAATTGAGCTATTTGTAAATAGTCACTGCCGGCTAGAGGCTGTTTCGGAAAAAAAATCACTACAAATGTTTTTAAATTTTTCGAATTATAACATATCCCCAAAAACCCTACAATTGCATCTGCACTTACTCTCTTGCACAGTTCGTGAAATGTGCTGTCCAACACCTGTCCACAAGTTGTGGCAAACGTAAGATCTCTTCCGAGATGTGTAATAGTTCTGGGTCGAACCGTGTCATTCTCCTGGCTGCTTAGGATTTTAAATGTTGTATTTAACTGTTTATCGGCATCACATTCGGATTTACTATAATTAAAAAGTAAATCAATTGTTATTTTATATTTAAAAAAACTGATTATGACACTTACATGAAATAGTTAGTTCCCGTACCCTTCACAGCTAATCGCCGATAGTCCACGCCACTGTCTAGCGAGATCACGTTGCACCTATCCTTCAGAATGTCGATAAACGGCAAAAAGTTCGAACGTTGCAAACCATTTTTGTAAAGATCGTCTGGAGCACGGTTGCTGGTTGCCACCATGACGATGCCACTGTTAAACAGATGCGTAAATAAACGTTTCAGGATCATGGCATCGGCTATATCTGTGACCTATACATATTAATACATATCCTAATCCAAATTACATACAAAAATAAGTTATCGAATATACCTGAAACTCATCGAAACAAATCAGCCATGTGTCCTCAGCCAGCATATCGGCGACGGGTTTTGTTGGATCGAATGCGTTTGGTTTTGTGTCGCCTGCTGCTCTGCGATGACTCTCCTGATATTTGACGTCATGAATTTTGGCATGAATGTTTGTCATAAACGAGTTGAAATGAACGCGTTTCTTTTTGGTGACCTTTAAAAATACTTTGCGTTATAACATATACATATATGTATATATATTTAAAATGCATTAAACTAATTCTTACCACATCACAGTTATCGTAAAACAGATCCATAAGCGTAGTTTTGCCACCTCCAACACTTCCATGTATATACAGACCTTTCTGCAAATTCAACACTGGTGATGCACGTTTCCCGCCCAGCCATGAGAAAATGCCTGTCTTTGTGGAGACTGGTGGAGGTGAGTAGGTAGTTAATTGATCATACAGTTCTTGTAGAGCATGCATAACAGCATCTTGATGAGAATCTCTCTTTAGTTCCCCGCTTCTGATCCGCTCTTCAAATACACTCAGTGGTCCTTTCTTCACAGCACTATTGCTATACCTTCGCAATGCAGATACGAATATCGTTGTACGGTAATTTAGGTAGCCCATAGCGTAAATAGGTTTTGACTAGGAATAACTAATTATTTTTAACAATACTTCGAGGGAACAGGATTTATTATTTTGTTTGACTAGAAACACAGAACACACGCACATGTGTTATGTAAAAATAAAGAAAAATAGCATTGTGATTTGTGTATAACAAAATGAATTTATGACGTTTATCATGATACGTCAAATTTGTTTTGATAAGACGAACACTGTTAAAAAGATAACTATTGTGCTGCCACTTTGGTATGTTTTTGAAATAAAAATATAGCTGTATTCTTGTACTCAATAGTTTGTTTTTTTTGGGAACGATATCGAATATATTTTTTTTAATTTGCCTTTGGCATAAACTGCCCCATGGGGTGTAGGGGAGAAATTCCAAATTTTTTATTTCGGCTGAAGTGCAGTTTAGTCCGAAGGCCTAGACTGCACCTTTGTCTCAAAGAGGTTTCGAAGAGGAACATCGAAAAACAACATTTTATGTTTAGGAAATGATCCCATTAGGGGTGGGAAGGGTTCAAAAATTTAATAAAAAATTAGAAAAAATAATATTTTGGAGCGTTCCGGGGCGTTTGTGCAGTTTAGGCTTTAGTGCCTGGTGATTTTTTCTTCCCCTACCCTCTCATAAGGAAGTCTCTCCAGCCCCAAAAATCATAATATGGTTTCTAGAAAATGCACCCCTTATGGGTAGGAGGGGTTCAAAAATTTGGAAAAAAATTCCGGGGCGTCCTGGAAAGTATGCTTAGGGTGTCAAATTAAAGGTATTTAAAATATCTAAAATTAAAAAAATGATATAAATTGGACCCATTCAGCAGATATTAAAAAACATCATATTTCATATAAATTGCTACAGGGGGAGGAAGGGAAGAGGGGGCGAATAAAAGGAAGCCATCATTTTGTAAAAGGCCAAACCTGAACAGCCCTTTACTTTTTAAGGCCGTGGACACCCTTGGTTTTAGGACATTTAAACCTTAGTTCGTGGTTGGCTGACTCATATGAAATTGAACCAAATCAAACAAATGGTCTACTGACCCAAAAAATTAAGGTTCTGTACAGCCTTTATGACATTTTGAAAAAAATGGCATCATTTCTTTCGTTTTCCGTACGTAAAACGTATCGTTTCGTAATTTATAATAAAATTGTTTTTTATCAGTATCACATCAAAGGTATTTAAATTATATCTTAAAGTGCGGGGAATTTTACCTCTCCTGCAGGAGATAGGCTAAAAACCGTCATATTTTTTGACCATTTAATATAGAGAGATTAGAGAACTACAAGGCTTAAACAGTCTTTAGTCAGTCTTTTTACTCCTCCCCCTCTTTCTATATTAAATGGTATAAAACCACTTTCATAGATATTCAAAGTACCATTAATTTAAAACCAAACATATCCTTCATCTTAAATGACAAAACTCTCCAAAAGATTGGGGTTTCTATTTTTTTTTATAAAAATCTTTGAACTATTCCCTCCTCCTAAAAGAGTTATTTCCTAGGAATACAATTTTGATTTTTTATTTTGTCATTAATTTAATTAAATGAACAACATTTATGAGGAAAAGAATTGAATCCTGAATTGAAATATAATATATCGCAGAGGTTTTTCTTAGGCCATATTAAGCGTTCGTGTTTCTCCAGGATATCTTTTAGTGATTTGAGTACTGGTATTATATGGTGCTCCTCCAGTCCCTAAAAACTAACAGAGAGCTTTAGTTATCGCTTTCAACCCGATTGACCAGAGATTATATGCACTCTACAAACAAATTCTAAGTTCTTCTTGCTCCTTTAAATGCTGCCAAGGAATGAAGGAATAATTGAAAATCTACCATCATAAAAATCATAATAAAATAACCCATTATTATTATTATAGACCGTTATTTACCTTTTTTAGTATAAGAACATTTTTTTATTTATAATATTATCAGCTCATTTGTAAAGATGAATACTGATAAAAATCATATTTAAGTAAACGCAATTTTATTTTTTAGTTTTAAACAAAATAAAATAATTTAATGAGCCAATAAATCGGGTTTTCAGAAAACCCAATAATTTTTTTTTAACTATT
>JAAAKO020054748.1:0-10763 GCA_010015015.2 Bolitophila cinerea | reverse complement strand
TAGGACACAAATTTATATTAGTGCTCAATTGTACTTTTTATTTGTTTTTTCGTGACAATATTTTTTTTTTGGGCACTATAACTGAATTACGGTAAGAATAAATTGTCTTAGTAGCAATAATTTATTCATAATACCAAACACTTTAACATAGGCACAATTTTTTGGGCATAATAATTTGTTTTATCATTTTTTTACAATTTCACTGAAACAATCGATTTATTTGAGCATTTTAACTATCTATATATCGATTATTGATGGTAGGATATTTTGTCGAAATGACACAGATTTCTTTATTTGATATGTATTTAAGTCATTCCTCAAAAAATAAATATATGATAGAAGTATTGTTATCATTAGTGGACGGTATTTTATATTGTGAACTACTTATTTATAGATTAAGATGTTATATAATATAAAAACTATGTTGGATATAATTATTTGTTTAGCGACGAAGATTGTATAATGTATATACATATGTTAAACTGGCCCTTGTTTTTATGAACATTTTTAAAAGTCGAATTATTTCCAATCCAAGAGCTTATTTTTTAGGTGTCAGTACAAACAAAAAGGAAATAAAACAAAATAAATTTATCAAACAACATAAAAGGGTACTCCCTAATGCGTAAATGATGAGCCCTAATGTTTAAATTTATATGGTTAAATTCAATCATTATACGATTATGAAATGGGTTTATTCGCTCAAGTCGGACAATTAAAGTATTTTAATTTGAACACAAAAATAGTATATAATACAACTTAATCATAATGTATTTCGTAAATCTGCACTTCAAAGGATCAATATTAAATTAATACGTTCTGATTCTGCATTTTAACTTAATCACTTCAAACGCAATCCAGTCAGCGCTCGTCGATCAACCGCCGACTCCCAAAAGTCAATCGGTCATTTCCTCGCCGACCTCTCGCACAACTTTCGAATGTTGTGCTCTCGCTCGTGAGTGCTCTATTGCATAATAACCGTCGCCCAGCTAAATAAATTGAGCACGCGTGCAATTTATTGTTCGCTGACTCCGATTGAACCCAATTAATTAGACAGACTAATAATCTTCGTAAAATATGTATTAAATCGATCGCTTAACGAAAATAAATAAGAAACACGACGTAAATGCCCAAAGCGCCGCCCGCGTCGTGCAAAAGCTCGCTTGTCCTATCTCAATGTAAAATCAAAATATAAAAATATACTAATACTCGAATGTCCGCCATTTGAATTGATCATTTATTTTATTTGAAGATTGCAAAAAAGCACACACACACAGCTTTTATTGCGTGATATGCGTTGTGTAAATTCTTTTCTTGTCCAAATATTATTTCGGGCGCTTTTTTTTGTTGTTGTTGAATTTCTCGAGTTGTCCGCGAATGTCCGAGCGCTGCACCTTTTCTCTGGTGAATAACTTGTGTTGTGTTCATTTACCTCACACCCGTACCGTTTCACAAATATTAACGTTATTTACAATTGTTATATACCTATACTTATAGTATAACAGTATAAGTATATGCACGGGCAATTAGCCTGAGACATGACTCTGTACTTTTTTTTAAACGCAAGCAAATTCCTAATACATAATCGTTTTTTTGTGCATTCAATATATTCATACAGAAAAAAAGTGTAATTTATGTTAAATCTGTCTGAATTTTATAATAATTTGGTTTGTGTACGTTAATCACGGTATTTGTAGTATAATGTTATAATCGTGTATCTGATTTTAAGAATTCGCTTAGCTATGCCTTTGTGCGCTGAAACTATTTTTTCGCGTTTAAATGTCATAACTTGTAATTGTTTTAGTAATAATTCACTTGTCAGCAAACGAGGCAGCTGTTATTACCAATTTATATTACCAGAGCTAAGCGTTTTCCATATGACTAAATTAAACAGCGCATGGACATTTTCTAATTGTTTAGACTCACTTTAAATATACATATAAAACTTACAGAATTATCAGTAGCAAGAAATATACTGAAATATAAATTATCCAATTAACTATACTAAACGGCTTAAAATAGATAATGATGAAATGCGTTAAGCTGGTAACATTTGAAGAAAACATAAGACTGTGTAATTAACCTCTTCACAAAAGCATGTCCAAATCTAGTAGCTTATAGTGCGTCAAATGTAGGTTCGTCGCCTATAATCATGTCTTTCGTATTCTTTACAATACGTATACCAAAATTACGCATACGCCATCTCTTGCGCGCATCTTGTTACGCAAGATTTTAATTACAATTTACAGATTTGTAATGTGCTCATAAATACTTACCGAAAAACTTGTCTTTCAAAATATGAAACTGTATGAAGATGGGTGGCGTACACACATATATAAATATATAAATAAATATATATACATAACTACTCCATCATTCCTCGCGCATCTTATATTACACCGCTATTCAGTTCTTAAATTAATCTGTTTACACTTTGCGGCAACGTGTGATTGCACAATTTTTCCGAACAGGTACCACACGCACATAATTATTGGCTTTATTTAGCAATAACTACGTAATCATATTAATAAAATTGCAAATATTACACGCAAATTACGAGTGGGAAACTTGTTTAATATAGCATCATCTGACATCAGTCAGGCCACGGTCACACACTAAGAGGGCAATCGCACTTGTATGATGCCACCGCCACTGCTCTTGTACTTACATGAAAATTATTAATATGATGCGGCTCAAAAGAAACATATAAACAAATATACTGGTTCTGCAAAAGACATAATTCCATTTAAATTCAAATTAACCGCGCATAAACTAAATGCATATTACTAACATTTTATTTATTTTGTTTCAGAGAGTTTTTATTCTCATTGTTGCGGTCGCCACGACAGTCCTTGCTGACGTTTCTCATCTGTACGATAAGAATAACGGCGGTTACGACTACACGCCACCCGTGGTACAACTGTGCAACGACGGCACAGCCCGAGAGAATTGCGATCAATGTCCACCCGGTACCGTGGGCATTCCACCTAACTGCGAAAAACCTAAATGTCCTGCAGGCACAGTAGGTAAGCCACCAAATTGCGAGAAAAACGATTATTTGCCACCAAAACAATGTCCATCGGGCACAACAGGACACTATCCGGATTGTCAGGCACCGCAATGCCCGAGCGGCACAGTAGGACAGTATCCAAATTGTCAGAAGCCGCAGTGCCCGGCTGGCACAACTGGCCAGTATCCAAATTGTCAAAAACCTGAATGCCCACCAGGCACAACGGGACAATATCCCAATTGCCAGAAACCTCAATGTCCGCCAGGAACTACTGGCCAATATCCTAACTGCCAAAAGCCACAATGTCCACCAGGCACAACTGGTCAATACCCAAATTGCCAGAAACCCCAATGTCCTCCGGGAACAACTGGTGAGTATCCAAACTGCCAGAAGCCTCAGTGTCCCCCTGGAACTACTGGACAATACCCCAATTGCCAGAAACCTCAGTGTCCACCAGGAACACAAGGCCAATACCCAAACTGCCAAAAGCCACAATGTCCTCCGGGAACAACTGGCCAATACCCTAACTGCCAGAAACCACAATGCCCACCAGGTACTACTGGACAATACCCTAACTGCCAGGAGCCACAATGTCCACCTGGAACCACGGGAAAATATCCAAACTGCCAGCAGCCCCAATGTCCCCCAGGAACAAGTGGTCAATATCCTAATTGTCTAAAACCACAATGCCCTCCTGGAACTCAAGGACAATACCCTAACTGTCAGAAACCGTACTGTCCATCTGGAACCGTAGGTACCTATCCAGATTGTCAGAAGCCAGAATGCCCACCAGGCACAAGTGGACAATATCCAAATTGTCAAAAACCGCAATGCCCACCGGGAACCACTGGTCAGTATCCGAACTGTCAAAAGCCACAGTGCCCTCCAGGAACTACTGGGCAGTACCCCAACTGCCAGAAACCACAATGCCCACCAGGCACAACCGGCCAATACCCCAACTGTCAGAAGCCGCAATGCCCACCAGGAACAACTGGTCAATATCCAAACTGCCAGAAGCCTCAATGCCCTCCTGGCACCACTGGTCAATACCCTAACTGTCAGGAGCCGCAATGCCCACCGGGAACAACTGGTCAGTATCCAAACTGTCAAAAGCCTCAGTGCCCGCCAGGAACTATTGGTCAATATCCAAATTGTCAAAAACCACAATGCCCTCCTGGAACTCAAGGACAATACCCTAACTGTCAGAAACCGTACTGTCCATCGGGTACAGTGGGTACTTATCCTGATTGTCACAAGCCTGAGTGCCCGCAAGGTACAACTGGGCAATACCCTAATTGCCAAAAACCTCAGTGCCCCCCTGGAACTACTGGACAATATCCCAATTGTCAGAAACCTCAATGCCCATCGGGAACCACTGGTCAATACCCTAATTGCCAAAAACCACAATGCCCCCCAGGCACAACTGGACAATATCCTAACTGTCAGAAACCGCAATGCCCACCGGGAACAACTGGTCAATACCCTAACTGTCAAGAGCCACAATGCCCAGCAGGTACAACTGGACAGTACCCTAACTGCCAAAAACCACAATGCCCGCCAGGAACTACTGGACAATATCCCAATTGCCAAAAGCCACAATGTCCTCCGGGCACAACTGGGCAATACCCCAACTGCCAGAAACCTCAATGCCCACCAGGCACAACTGGACAATACCCCAACTGTCAGGAGCCGCAATGTCCACCTGGAACCACTGGCAAATATCCAAATTGCCAGCAGCCCCAATGTCCTCCAGGAACAACTGGTCAATATCCCAATTGCCAAAAGCCACAATGCCCTCCTGGAACTCAAGGGCAATACCCTAACTGTCAGAAACCGTACTGTCCATCAGGAACAGTAGGTACTTATCCAGATTGCCGTAAGCCAGAATGCCCACCAGGCACAACAGGCCAATACCCAAACTGTCAGAAGCCGCAATGCCCACCGGGAACAACTGGTCAGTATCCGAACTGCCAAAAGCCGCAATGCCCTCCAGGAACTACTGGGCAATATCCTAACTGCCAAAAACCTCAATGTCCACCAGGCACAACTGGACAATACCCCAACTGTCAAAAGCCGCAATGTCCCCAGGGAACAACTGGTCAATATCCGAATTGCCAGAAGCCGCAATGCCCTCCAGGAACTACTGGGCAATATCCCAACTGTCAAAAACCTCAATGCCCTCCAGGCACCACCGGTCAGTACCCTAACTGTCAAGAGCCGCAATGCCCAGCAGGTACAACTGGTCAGTACCCGAACTGCCAAAAGCCGCAGTGTCCACCTGGAACGGTAGGACAGTATCCAAACTGCCAGAAACCCCAGTGTCCACCAGGAACGGTTGGCCAATACCCAAATTGCGAAAAGCCACAGTGCCCAGCAGGAACCATTGGTCAGTATCCCAATTGCCAAAACCCAGAATGCCCTCCAGGCACAACTGGTCAATATCCGAATTGCCAAAAACCACAATGCCCTCCTGGAACTCAAGGCCAGTACCCTAACTGTCAGAAACCGTACTGTCCATCAGGAACAGTAGGTACCTATCCCGATTGTCACAAGCCTGAGTGCCCACCAGGCACAACTGGTCAATACCCTAACTGTCAGAAACCTCAATGTCCTCCTGGAACTACTGGCCAATATCCCAACTGCCAGAAACCGCAATGCCCTCCTGGAACAACTGGTCAGTACCCTAACTGCGAGAGACCACAATGTCCTCCCGGGACAACTGGCCAATACCCTAACTGCCAGAAACCTCAATGCCCACCAGGCACAACTGGTCAGTACCCCAACTGCCAAAAACCGCAGTGTCCGCCTGGAACGGTAGGACAGTATCCAAACTGCCAGAAACCCCAATGTCCACCAGGAACAGTTGGCCAGTACCCAAATTGCGAAAAGCCACAGTGCCCACCTGGAACCACTGGTCAGTATCCAAACTGCCAGAAACCGGAATGCCCACCTGGCACTACTGGTCAATATCCAAACTGCCAGAAACCGCAGTGCCCGCCCGGAACGGTAGGACAGTATCCAAACTGCCAGAAACCACAGTGCCCACCAGGAACAGTTGGCCAGTACCCAAATTGCGAAAAGCCACAGTGCCCACAAGGAACCACTGGTCAGTATCCAAACTGTCAGAAACCGCAGTGCCCTCCCGGAACGGTAGGAAATTATCCGAACTGCCAGAAACCTCAGTGTCCACAAGGCACAGTTGGGCAATACCCAAATTGCGAAAAACCACAGTGCCCACCAGGAACCACTGGTCAATACCCAAATTGCCAAAAACCTGAATGCCCACCAGGCACAACTGGGCAATATCCAAACTGTCAGAAACCCCAGTGCCCACCTGGAACGGTTGGACAGTATCCTAATTGCCAGAAACCTCAATGTCCAACTGGCACAACCGGACAATATCCGAACTGTCAGCAGCCTCAGTGTCCACCTGGAACCACAGGTCAGTATCCAAATTGCCAACAGCCACAGTGCCCACCCGGCACCGAAGGACGCTATCCAAACTGCCAGAAACCATATTGTCCATCCGGAACTATCGGTACTTACCCCGACTGTCGTAAACCCGAATGTCCATCTGGAACCACTGGTCAGTACCCTAACTGCCAGAAACCCGAATGCCCGTCTGGCACAATTGGTCAGTACCCAAACTGTCAGAAACCGCAATGTCCATCAGGAACAGTAGGTCAGTATCCGAATTGCCAAGCACCAGAATGCCCAGCAGGTACTGTAGGAAATTACCCAAATTGCCAAAAACCATACTGCCCATCAGGAACAGTCGGTACCTATCCGGACTGCCATAAGCCACAGTGTCCATCCGGAACCGTTGGTCAATATCCAAACTGTCAACAACCACAGTGTCCATCGGGCACAGAAGGTACGTATCCAAACTGTCACACACCCGTGTGTCCCGAAGGCACCACAGGTCAATACCCCAACTGTCATGGAGGATATCAGTATCCAACACCCCAAATTCCATTTGAGTATTAAAAATATAGCAGCAGATTGATAGATGCAAATTGATAGCAGCAAGAGCGGCACAACTATATAATTATTAAATTAAGAATGTACAAAATATTTTTGTAATTTCGAAAACCCAAACGATTAAAAAAATGTTAAAAAATATAATTTGTTTGTTTTTATTAAACTTTTTTTTCTCTGGAAACATTTAAAGGTATTTTGTTATTTATTATTATTTTATTATAGGATAATCAGTACTGCATTTACTTGGAACTGTGATATACTTCATTCAAATTCCGACGTTAAATGATTTTTAGCCACCATAATATAATAAAAGCCTAAATGTTAGAACTGGGATGGAAAGGATGCAGAATTGTTGTCAAGATTTTGAAATTCCTGCAAAGTAAAATATATTTATTTCTAACGACAGCCATTCATTTATTTGAAAACGACGATTATCAAGATTATTATATTAAAGATGTTAAAATAATTCAAAAGTAAAAATTTAATAAATAACATGATGCATGCATACTTAAACATAGATGCAAATTAGATTTAGCCGATTCCACGATTTAAAACATGTTTAGTAAATTCCTTTGTCAATTTATATTATTATATCCACAAAACTCAAAAGGAACGCGTGTCGTCGAAGATAGGGGATGAAAACTGTCATTTTGTTTGTTTAATTCAAAATATTCCAGATATATATGAGTGCATATTTTTGTTCGGTTGAATTCGGATGTGTTTCAACGAATGCGACGTGTTTTCTGTAGAAAAGTGCCTATAAAAACGCAACCCGGTTTAATGTGCAAATTACTAGTGAGGTGTGATTTTGCCCAATAACCAGTGAGGTGTAAACAATTCAGTGTGTGCCGCCCGGCAAGCGGTTGCAACAGCTGTATCACCTGTGCTTGTTTTCATGTAAATTTAAAATATATGCTTATAAACAATACACACATAAACAATGACATTTACAGTGCGGAGTGCTTGTGTATGTGTAACGTATCTATAAGTGGCGTGTACTTTGTGCGATATACGTACCTGCGTCCGGCAGAGACAAACGCACACATGCAAACATTGATCGCAAATAGTGCGGATGGTTAATCCTATATAAAGTGTATGTATATAGTGCGCGACGGCATGCGGCCATAATAGTGATCGTGTGGGTGTATGCGTGTATACAAAACATTTATAGAACATATATCATATATATATGAATTAGTCCGACCCAACGTGAACGTTTTTAGGGTGGATCGTGTAAATATATATATATTTTTTTTTTCTGCGTTTTTCTAACATTCATAAACCTATCTCTTCTGCGAGCCTAAGAGATAGTGTGTTGTCCCGGTTACGTGCTCAAAGGTCTCAAATAGTATTGTAAAATACTATTTTGATTTGACCGCACAAAAAATGGATTTTGAGGATGACGACGACGTCTATGGTCCTGGACCATATACAAATCCTAGCCCATGCCCGAGCCCAGACCTAAATCATGCTGGGAGCCCATATCCCGGCCCGACACCGAAGCCTTATCCAGGTCCCTCTCCGAATCCCGTACCTGGACCCAGCCCCAGACCAAACCCAAGCCTAAAACTAGCACCCCGGTCGCGAAGTTTTCCCAAATCGCTAAAAGGTCCGTATATTATATATATTCGTGAAAAATCCATCCCTATTGCACCAATAAAGTTTGCGAAGTACCTTGTTCAAGAGTACAAATCGTTAAAACCATGCGAAAACTTGAGAAACAAGATGCGTCTGACTTTAACCGATCGAACCGAGGCGAACCGTTTGGCTGAAGATCCAGCCTTCAAAGATTTCTGGATTTATATTCCAGCAACTGACGTTGAAATTTGTGGAGTTATTTACCTGCCAGGCGACGACTGCGAAAGCTTATCCACAATCGGAAAAGGTAAATTCCGACACCCCGACCTACCAATTACTAACATCCTAGAAGTTCGTCGCATCCGAAAACGCTCGAACCCCATAGATGCTAACTCGGATTTAGTAGACACTCCTCTTGTCAAAATATGGTTTGAAGGAACTGTTCTACCTGAGCATGTTGTAATAGATAATCTTCTAATCCCCGTCCAAGCCGCTGATGCAAAGCCGATGTTCTGTACCAAGTGTCAAAAGTTCAACCACACAAACAAATTCTGCAAAGGAAAAGTAGTCTGTGCCTACTGCAAAGGCAACCACGAGTCAGAAAGCTGCAGCATAATCATGGAAAAAACAATATGCCCGTATTGCTACGAGGCTCACGGCACAAACAAATACGACTGTCCATTTTTCACAGGTGCACGTAGAAGCTTTGCTATTGTTCAGAAGCGGAAACAAAAGGGTGCTTATTCGAGAATGCTCGCAGCAGCAAGAAGCTCTGTTGCAAACGAAGCTCTAGATCAAGATGAGTTTCCCCCTCTCAATGGTGTAGCACCTTTAACACTAACCATAAACCCTCCGCGCACAATGACACCGGTCCAAATTTTAAACGTAGCACGAATTCCCGTTACAAACAATGAAGCTCAGCAGAGAAAGACACTTCCATTCCGGGTACCTTGGGCCCAAAAGGTAAAGGAATCGACTGAAGAAAGAGCGAGGAAACGAAAACGACCCAACAACACGCAAACACCAGTGACTCCAACACCAATCAAAAATACCCCTTCCCAGAACCCAGCACCTCCAGGATTTGCTCATTCCCGGAGGACGTCTGGCAACGCTGAAATCCCAGCATTCACCGGCTCGTGGATTAAAGAACTTGTTGACTTTATATGCCAAAAATTGGAACTGTCTCCAGTTATTGTAGCCACTATCAACACATTTGTCACCCCTTTCATCGAAAATATGTTTGCTAAAGTAATAGGCAAAACGAATAACCCCCTCTCTGCTGCGCAACCGACGGCTCAAAATGTCTAATACAACCACAAGTAGCAACCTATCAATCGTTCAATGGAACTGCCGAAGTATAAATAGCAAACGAACTGAACTTCAAGGAAAATCCAGATATCATCGCGCTAAACGAAACATGGTTGCAAGACAGCACTAATTTTAGAATTCCAGGATATAAATGTTCCAGAAAGGACCGAAACGGACCCGGTGGGGTGCTGTTTGCTTTCAAGGAAAACCTGACAGTAACAGAAATATCGCTGACAACATACTACGAATGCGTCTGCTGAAGCATTCAATTACAGAAAAACGAGAGCATCAACATATTTTGCATATACGTACCTAGCACAACCCCAGCTCAGTTTCGACCGCCTCCTCAACCAGGTCAGTGTTCCAAAACTAATCTTAGGTGATTTTAATGCGCACTGGATCCAATGGGGCGGGCTAACAGATGAAAGCCGGGCAAGAGTTATACTTGATGCACTAGAGGACCATGACCTTACAACTCTGAATACAGGATGTGACACTACATAGCTTGCCCCCCAATGCAAAGCAGCGCAATTGACCTGGCACTCTGCTCGTCGAATCTAGCTCTAAATTACGAATGGTCGGTGCGATCCCATACCTCTGGTAGCGACTATTTACCAATTGTAATACAATTCCAGAAACAACCGGTCCAGACAGCCCAGACCAACCCAAATGTAAAGATAACCAAACACATAATTTGGGAGGACATCCGAAATAAATTGGTAACGGCAGTTGAAGAACTAGACAATAAAAGCGATCTGATTGTTAAACATAGAATTTTTGTTCAACGCTAAATAAGGACTCCCCAATGAAAACTATGCTGAACATGGGTCGCAAGTACTGCGGGTTAGGTAACTACAGCAGCGCAGGCATATCTGAAAAGTGGTTAACA
>JAAAKO020054737.1:0-10765 GCA_010015015.2 Bolitophila cinerea | reverse complement strand
GGCGCTGGCGAAGGAGATGTGCGTGTTTTCCATTTGCTCAGACAGTCAGCAGCCTTTAGCTCGCTGAGCGTCTCTAGATTCACATCTTGACTCGCTCGGCCTTCTTCCTTTTAGAAAGATTTCAGTGTTCTTCAAGAGATCTAGTAGGATTCCGGAGATCGACTGACTTTACAACTGGTTATAACACAATGGGCTCAATCAGTGGCCTACATTCCCATTGTAACCTGGCACTATACTATATTTCCAATTCAATGGTATCCACAACATAAATGTGAAAAATGAGTGAAAATAATGAAATCGATTTAAAACAAGTACGTTAAAACCACAAAAACCGGGTTTTACTTTCATCGTGTTTTAAAATTATTTTAAAACCAATAAAACAACTAAGACCAGTGAAAGTAGCCAATAAAGTAGTTTTATTTCGATCTAAATTTTATTTTTAATTATTTTTAAACACGATTAAAGCGAGTGAAAAATACGGCCGTTAAATTAAAAATATTTTTTAAGCAGTTCTAAACAAAAATAATATGTTTAATGATAAATCTGATGTTTTGTTGGAACACCCTTAATGTTTCTGCGTCCATGTATTATAGATACATTAAACATATATATACGTATACATTTGGATACTTCTTGTTATCCGCTATAGTGAACGCACATCGTACAATGTTCCAATATTGTGGAAAATGTTTTTCTATGCATAACGACATTTTCTTTGTATTCTTATGTCGCGCCGCGTTAACGTAAAAAGCGTATACGAGCGAGCTTTTGGTGTGTGTGCTTTTCTGTATATTGTATGTTTGTTATACACGCGTCGTCGTTGTCACATAAAGCTAGTGCTGCCTCATGTGTAGATGGCGATCCACTGCATTCCATGGGATGCGATGTGACTTTGTGGGAGGTAGAACGGAACGAAGGATGATGTCAACAAATACACTGTATATACATATATATACACATACAGCCTCTCGAACGCAATTTTGGTTTTGTTCTGAGCGCTGAGCAGAATAATAGGTTTGCGTCGCGGCGAGATTCGAATAATAAAAGCAACAGAATATGTATATACTATATAAATAATATATATAATATACCTAGAGCTTTTTCAAAACGACCGAATCTACGTGCTTCTAGCACATTCCATATGTCGTATGTCCAATGAGCTCCCAGTTTGCTGTTGGATAATCGACTGTCGTAAAAATTATTGATTACGGTTATGTTTAGATACAAACAAATGTATGTACTAACCACATTGGGTGTTTGTTCAGAGTGCATAATAATAATAATAATAATCTGTGTTCCCTGTTATACCATCAAACAATAGAAAAGCTCATTCTAACACATATACACTAAAAATGAATACTATATATACATATATTGTACACCAACGATAAAACCGAAATTTAATTACATTTTATGTAATTGGATTTTGTTGGTAACGTACGACTGGCATGACGTCGCCGCCATCGTCGGGACGCATGCTTTCCAAATTGAAGAACGTGTGTTATGATTATATACAACATTTTGGGATTGCGCATCGGATCAAAACCGGAAATGCTAATTTAAAAACTTTTGCGCTGTGTCCTACATCATTCGAATGCGGGACACATGGTGCGGCAATAGCTTACACATATACAATACATACATACGCTATTACACTGAGAGTGCTTGGCAACGGGAGTGGCCTATCTGCAATTTTAGAGGTTGCCACCAGAGTTTGTCTGCTCTTGTGACACGATGTGACGTGACGTATGCCGCCATATAGTGAAAGTATGTCCCAGATTTGATTCTGTGCATACGTAATTTGATCCGTGAGCGCTCACGGTTTCTCGTTTTTTTTTGTTCGTCTAGTTCCTTCGGGGATTGTCTATTTATTTGGCTCACTATATTTAAGTATGTTAATTTGTCGGCAATGATCCAAATCTACCCTTTGTTGAATAATTCATGACGTGAATGTAATTGAGTTTTGAGTACGTTATAATTGGGGTAGTTGAATGCAGGCATTCGCGTGGAGTGTGTGTGTGTGTGCTGTGTTTTGTATATTTCCTTTTTTCGGTCATATTCCCTACGTACCCTTATCTGAAAAGATTAGTTGCATGGCCTGATTTATTCAATTCTATTAGAGAAGGGTTGGGCCATCGGGGCGGAATGGTAAATTGTGAACGACGAAATGATATGTGTGGAGTGTACATACACCCAAGGTTGCCCTACTTGAATAAATGTATGTATTTATAGTACATCTGAAAATACGTGTAAAATAATAAATAAGTCCCAGATGTTTATGAAAAAAATGTGCCCATATATAATGAGGCTTAAGCCACACATAATTAAAGATACTTTATTTAAAATAAATATAACAAGAAATCAGATCGTATAAAAGCAAATACAAATTACGAATAACAGTCCCGTTTACGAAGAATTCAACTATTAGGAAGAATTTTATATTCATAACATTAAAACTATAACATTAAAAATTTAGTCAGTATTCCACACAATAATAAAAAACATAGACTATCACTATAATCAAAACAAAATAATTTAATTGATGGTTTTCAGCAATATTTTTTATGCCATACGGCTAAACGGGATACATTCGATTCTTAGACAATCATTTACATTTTGTTTTGTTCTCGGTTTTCAATGAAATTTGCATATTTTTTAAATGTATAATTGTGTAAAGTTAAAAATATATATATTTATATATATATATTTGTTACCATTTTAATTTTTTTTAAATATAATCGCAGTACTATATAAGGTCCGATTTTTCACTCGCAGTTGACTTTAAACTTAAGGACATTTTTTTTACAAGCCAAATTTATTTTCATCTGTCGATGTTGAATAGTCAACTTTTGATTTCGGAAAGTTGATATCAACTTCCCGATTTCTCAACTTCCGTAAAAACACAAGTTGAAGTCGATTTTAGCTCTCAACTTAGCGTTTTAACGAATTTCCATTTGTTCACTCTTTCCATTTTCTTCACTCGAAGTTGACTTTATGATATTTTTTGTACCTGTAGAATTTATTTTCTTCTGTCGAAATTGAGTTGACTACTTTCCATTTGGGAAAGCTGTCAATTGCCGGTTGATATCAACTTCCCAATTTCCAAGTAGGGCCGTTCATTTGAAGTTGACTTTTAACTGAAGGATATTTTTTCAGCTTACCGAATTTAATCCATCTGTCAAAGTTAAGATGTCAACTTTCGATTTCTCAACTACCGTTTTCTTCACTCGAAGTTGACTTTTAACTTGAGGATATATTTTCTACTTGTCGAATTTATATTCTTCTGTCAAAGTTGAGTTGTCAATTTTTGATTTCGGAAAGTTGCGAACTGCCTGTTGATATCAACTTCCCAATTTCTCAAAAACATAAGTTAAAGGCAATTTTAGCTCTTAACTTTAGCTATTTAACTATTTTTTTGTACATGTGAAGCTACAAAAAATGACTTAATTTTAGTAACTTTTAATTAAAATATTATATGGAAACCGATTTAGAAATGATAAGAAATGCATCCCACACGTCTATAAAAAAAGTTTGATATTGGTTGAAATGCCATATTTTTACGCTGAAATAACAACAGCAAAAGAAACAAAAAAATTTAAAAACTTAAAAAATTGAATATAACTATATTTTATTATATATTTGGACGCTTATAAACACCAACGCCTTTACTGCTGGCGGACATATCCTTTAATGGCCTGCGAATTTGGCACATATATCCACTGAGAGTCGTCATCAGGTTTATTGTATCCCATGTCATCATTTTGGTTTTTGCTGCCGTTGTCTTCTTCGCCAGTGAATGGCTTTAGATAATTTTACGATGGTTCCTACTTTATGCCACGTTCCTGCGAGCTGGATGCATCTCACACATCATAAATTTACAGTTCTCTAACCCCACGCTCCTCGAAGCCCATTCTTTTCGAAACCCGCACTTATTGAACCGACAGCAGTAAAGGCAGCAGCGTTTATATGCGTCGAAATATTTTAAATTCTAGTTATATTTAAAAAAATTAAAAATGTTATTGTGTTTATTGCTTTTTGTTGGTCTTGTTAAAATATTTGGCATTTCAACAAACCTCAATTTATTTTTTTAGACGTGTGGGATACATTTTGTATCATCTCGAATGGTTTTCTATATGATATTATATTTAGAAGTTACCGAAATTAGTGTTTTTTTTTAGCGTCAGATGCACAAAAAAATAGTGAAGAAACGGAAATACGTTAAAACGCCAAGTTAGGAGCTAAAATCCGCTTCAACTTGTGTTTTTTCGGAAGTTGAGAAATACGGAAGTTTATATTACCCGGCCAGTTGTGAACTTCCAGAAATCGAAAGTTGACTACTCAACTTTAACTGAAGAAATTGAATTCGGGAAGTTGAAAAAAA
This sequence comes from Bolitophila cinerea, assembly GCA_010015015.2. Classification (NCBI taxonomy): domain Eukaryota; kingdom Metazoa; phylum Arthropoda; class Insecta; order Diptera; family Mycetophilidae; genus Bolitophila; species Bolitophila cinerea. The sequence continues at coordinate 6,384 of JAAAKO020054737.1, read as the reverse complement.
ATCCTCAAGTTGAAAGTCAACTTGGAGTGAAGAAAACTGCCCTAAAATACGCACCTAAAATTTTATAACTGCAAACTAACATTTTAAGCCATTGCCTGTGTTTCTACTCCTTTCCATTTCCTTGTAAATAACATTTAATTTTTGCAAGTCTGATACTTTTTTTAATAATATTATACAGGGTGAATCATACATCAACAGACAAACTTGAGGATGTATTTCTTTGTTAATTCTAAGACAAAACGCATACAAATATTATTTTGCCGAAAATCACCTCCCTAAGAAATGGTAGCCATTTAAAGAAAAATAAGATTTTCAGGCATCCGTTGAATTTTTTTGGGTTACTTTTTTTTTTCTTTATTTTTTTTTTATAACCTCAAAGCGCCTCTTTCCTTAAGTTCGAAACCTAAAACTCTCTCTCTCTGTCCTCAAAAAAACGGGAGCTTATGCACCAGCCAAAGGTAAATTGGTGCTTCGGGTTCTAGGTTATTTTTGCCTGGCTATACAGCAGCTCGAGCCCTAACCTTGCCCCGACCATGGATTTTAATACGTGATTATTTTTTCTAATTTTTTACTTCAACATTTCATCTCTCCTTTTTTAACAAATATAGTAAAAATAACAACAGTTAAATTTATATTGATTTTTATATTTTACAATTTAAAAAAAGCTGAAAAATTGGAATTATTAGATCTTTTCTCAAACTCTGTGTATATCCGAAGACCAAAGATAATAGTAAATTTCGATTTTTTCGATTTTTTAAATTTTTTTTGCAGTTTTTGCCTTTCTTAACGACTACACTAAATGGAAGTTGTGTCTAAAAACAAATTAGACAGTATTTTAAATACTGTTATTTAAAAAATCTATAGTATTCTAAATTTTTTTTTTTTAATTTTTTATTTTGTATTTTTAATATAATAATCCTAAATACAAGTATTTTCCAAACACTAAAATTATTTTTTGAATTTAAAATAAGAATTTTGGAAACACAAATTTAAAAATTATTGTAATTGAAAATTGTTTAAAATTAAAAAATAATTAAAATAAAAGTATAACAAATGCTGCATAAGTCTGCTAAAAATTTACAAGTTACAATTAGTCACGGTCGAAAACCGTTTTTTTCAAATGGCTTTAATTTCTTAGAGAAGGTATTTTTGACAAAATGTTTCGTCTTAAATCGAACATAGAATGCGTCACTAAAGTTTGTCTATCGATGTATGATTCACCCATAACCATATTTATTATAAAGTTTTTTTTTTAAAAACATTTCTTTTAACTTCACCTGGTTAAATATGACAGTCGATAGACACATTTTAACCCAGTTCCTTTTATCTGATCCTGCTCAAACTTGGCACGTAACCTCGTTTGCAGGGGACTTAGAAAAAAAATAAAAAATAAATAAAATAAAATTTTGTTTTTAAAAATATAGTTTTAGTCTCTCTTGTTTAGAGTGCTATTATTAAAATAATATTTACCAAGGAATATGGATTGCTCGTTATTTGGTAGTATTATTGTCTTTTGTATCAACATTAATTAGAGTAAATAAAAAGACGAACGCAAGCAATTCTAAATTTGAACCCATTGCTCTCTACCGAGCGGAGTTAAAAAAACAGAAGCTCAGGCAATAGCTTAAAACAAAGATTTTTTTCTATACATTGCTGTCTTTTTCCATTACAATTAAACGTCGTTTTTTCATAAACGTCTCTTACACTAACCCAGTAAATAATTTAAAGCAAAACAATTTTTAACTCTAAAAACCGTTTAGAAAAGATTTTGGGGGCAAAAATATTATGTCATAATACCTGTAAAACCTAACCTCATTTTGCGTGCTTACGCACCGATAAATAATTAAGACCACTCCGATTTCCTGTCGTCAGAAGCACTTCAAAACAATTTAATCACTTTGCTGCTATTTTCAATATTCCACACATTCCACAAAACAATATCAATATTGTCACGAAAACACATATACGATTCCAACTTCCATCAAAAGTACTTTAATCACACCTCCTCTTGACTAAATCTTGTCTAAATCTCTTGAATGCAATACACTTCTTCCGAAAGTACTCAAATTCATCTTACTCAATATACACACCCGCTCAATATATCCTGCAATTAAGATGCAATCCAGCAAAGTGTGTAGTGTATCGTATATTATGCAATGTAATATTATCTCCGCATTTGTGTGCTCGCCTCACAACACACCCCGTACCGCATCGTCAAAGTTTAATTGTGCAACACTAAACCCTTCCCGTGTATATAATCGCCAAAATTCCAAAACGTCTACAAACACATATAATACGAGCGCATCACGCTTCGATTGATTTAAATCCTCCATCAAATAAGAAATCCGACAAACACCCGCACATGCCACCCCCGATGAAGTGCGCACGCGCGAGCACCCTCGAAACTTTGCAAAAGCACCACCGTGCGCCACACGCCACAACAAAACAGAATATCGCTCTCTACTTTTGCGCTATTTCCAAATCCATTTATTACCATGTACAAAATATGTGTTTCGTCTTCCGGAGGATCTATGTAGTTTTAATAGAAAACAAAGTCTTGCATCTCGTGTATGCGTACTCGTCTTCTTGTATATATACTCGGAAAACTTTACATCCCTTGCTATCAACAAACTTAAACTAAAAACAAGCGCTATTCGAGAGATTGCTGGCGGGCTCTGGATGGTTGGATGGTTCTATGGCGTTTTCGGTATGCTATATTCGTTGTGCAGACGAGAGACTATATAATATGTACTCACACACACATACATGCATAATAGATCCTTTGGTGTCACATACGTCGCGTCCGTCGTCTCGTGTATGTTGCTCGCACAAAGGACATACTGGGGTGACCCACAAGATCAAGAGATATATTACAGGCGTTAACTTAAGTTACTCGGTTTGTGCAGCATGTGTTGCCAGCACATAAAACCAGTATTGCGTATACGTAAAGTAGATATGAAGTACATGCATAAACAAGAACGTTGAAAGGGACGCTCGATAAAAGAAATGCGGTACTAAATGGGAAACCACGCGCGCGTCTTTGGAACGACCACCGCGCGCACCATGCGCCGGCACCGTTCCGATGGACTTACACTGTATTCGTCCAGGCGACATAGTGTTCAAAGTTTATCCGGCGGCCCTTTATGCTCGTCTGATAAGAAAGTTTACGAACATGCTAAAATATTTACGAAAGGCTCGCCGCCGATTCCATGAAATTTAATTTTCACCCAAAATGTGCGTCATGGTCTCGTATTGTGCCTCCGCGACCGATGCCCATGCCGCCGCGCCTCCGCACCGCACCGTATATATATAACGTAACGTACCCGATCGTATCGGGATGATGCGCGTGTGCCTCACAATTGCCAACCTTTTATTCTTTATTTTGTGATGTGTGAACGGCGTCGGAAAAAAGGCTGTAGCCTTGAATTTACCCTTTTCTATTTTCCTGAAACTTTTGCTGGGTTGGGAAAACCAGCGGCGGACGCCGCGCCGCCGCACTGCCGCCGCTACGTAAAGCATACGCAAGCACGTTACACAACACGCGCACAATTGTTTTAAATGTTATGGTATATATTCTTTTGGCTATCTTTATGACGCAGCATTTTTTTCGGGGTATATATATTTTTATTTATATATACATAACTGCTGAGACGCTTGAATTGAAATTTGAAACTACCAAAACAGCTCGTAAATCGTTGACCCAAAATGTCAGCTCATAATTGATTATTTAAGACTGTGGGGTTTTATAAAACATCTACATCTATCTACAAAAAAACGTTGGATTAAAAGTTTACAATTAGACACTAATGAGAAAACGCTTTCTCTTCTCGTTTTGTTTTTTTTATTTTATTATTTTTGAAGCACTGCTATTAATTATGTAATCGCTGTAACTAAGTCGAGTTTATTGCGAGAGAAGAACATTTGAGAAGATCGTAAAGAATCGTATAACTTTTCTAGAATAAAGAGTTCCAAAACGGGTGGCGTTTGTATATATATGAGAATACAAAAATATTATACATATTATACGAGTACAGCGATAGATGCAATCTCTAATTACTGCGGGTTTTCGACATTAAGTTAATATACGTAATCTGTGTGGGTGAGCAAATTACAGAGCGGAGCAATGTTAGGGTGTGTACACGAAAATTAACCGGGTATTGCGAGGTCGTGAACATCTTGAGAATATGTGCTTGTTTGATACATATACCATGTACAAATACATCTAACATTTTCAGTACGAATGAATTATTAGTATATGTAGTGGAAATTATTTTAGAAATAAACTAAGCTTTGAATGGTTTTAGTACTAAAACACAAAGACAAATACCTAGAAAATGTCTGCACAATCTTGAAGCGGTAAACCGCAAGCTATTGTATGCACAATTAGGTAGCTATTTGGGATAGATAATATAACTATAGCACAATTGCATAAACTACAGAAAATATTGAGTTGATATATGCTTTGAAGAACAGCGCAAAATTATATAGTGAGTATTAAACACAGTATTATTAAACTCCACACAAATTATATGTATTATTCATATTTGTATATTTTGTATATTTCTATTATACAAATTGTATATATCGGAATATGTACACATATTATATACTTGTACATTGTACGAGAAGCATGAGAAGATTTGAGATTCGAGAATTACCCGACGGAAATTCTCGAGGTTTTTACTTTCCCGCAACCCAAATCCCGAGATTTTTTATCAATTCGTGAAATCCCAATTTCGAGATGTCTTGAGAAATCCAAATTTTGTTTAGGAAGCATAAATTAAAAAATGAACCTCTTTTTAAGTTTAATTAACAATTATTTTGAAATATGACAACAACTAGAAAAATACGAAAAGCAAATTTTATATTAAAAATGCAAATAAAACAAAAATACATCGAAAATCTGATAGGCAAATAAATCCGTTTAATTTGAGTATGCAAACTCAATTTTTTTAAATTTTGAATATGATGAGCCATATTTTGTTGATTGCTTTTATTTAGAAAATATATTTTTACGCGACGAAAATGGAAGCCAGTGCAATTCACTACGGGATACATAACACTTTTTTAACCAAAAAAATCCATTTAGATTTTTTTTATAAAATATATTTTCATTGATGGTTTTTACAAAAGTAAAAAATCTCGAACCTCGATAAAAAATAAATCACGAATCTCGAGATTGAGATTTTCTCTGGAAATATACAAATTTTTGCATGTGTATGTGATAATTGATATAGTTATAGATAATAAATATAATATATGCTTGTTTTTGCCATACAAATTTAAACCGATGTTTATTTTTTATTAATTTTTGTATAAACCAATATCCTTGAATTAATTTTGTATATCAAAAGAAACACACGTAACATAATTTGAAACGATTCGTTTTATTTCATTGAATCATTATAACCACGGCAACCAAACGTATACCAATGCATGTTTTTTGCGAAGTAGAGTCATTATTTAGATTACACATAAATGTGTTTTAATTTGATTCATTATTTTAAGTTATACTTGTTAGGGCATATTTTGTCTTATTTTACATATTAGAGAATATTTGGAATTTTTTAGTTTTTTAGTTTTTTTGCCTTTTAATGGGCATTTTGGGACTTTTTTTCGAAATATTTGTGATTTTTTGGAATATTTGATCTTTTTTCGCATTTTTATTAGTCATTCAAAATTTTTTAATGTAAAATTAACTGAGTATGTGTTACGCGTGGAAGTTATTGAAAAATCAATAATGTTATCCCAAAAACAATCGAAATTAAATACATTTTGTGCCCAATTTAATACAAAAATAAATGAAAAACAAAAACAGATCCATGCGCACTTACATTATTTGTAACAAAACATTTTTTGTAACAATAATATATTTATATTTTTTTTTGTTACTATGAACAAATTTTTCATTGCAACAAATAAATATTTTTGGCACAATATATCAAAAAGGAACTAATTTTTTTCACACTTTTAGCCATTTTAAGGGCATATATTGACGTTTTAGGTACATATTTTATCGCCTAAAGCGCCTAAAACATGTTTTTAAAGCATATTTTTGGTTGCCCTGATGATTGCATTACAGGCTTAGGCTTAAATGCACTTTTGTTTTATGGATTTACTTTATTTAAAAAAACACATACATTTTTCCTTTTTTTAAAATAGTTAGGACAGTTTAGAGTTTATTTGAATTTTTGTATAAACATATTTATCATAAATCACCATTTTTTATAACAATGAAAACTTAATAATCCAAATTGTTGTATACAAATATTTAAAAAGTAATTAAAAAGTCAAGAAATAAAGTTTTGGTAAATTATTTATATTATGGATGCACAACAGCAAACTCGCTCAGACAAAGATATCATATTCAAACAATTGTTTTAT
>JAAAKO020054726.1:0-10768 GCA_010015015.2 Bolitophila cinerea | reverse complement strand
ATAGCTAGCACACCGTGTATTATGCACATGATAAGGACTTTTAAAAGCGCGCGTGCTTCTTAGAACACCCGGAAACCTTATTTGCATAAATATGAACAGCCGACGTGTCAGCCGGCCGGTGAGCGGGAGGTGGCCAGAATTATATGTTCCTGTGTGTTTAACACGATAAACATAAGCGTACATATACTATACATTTCTTCTACCTAATTAACTCACAGCGACACGGTTCGACGGGCACACGCGTGCACTCACACAAAATATCGAGTTTCCAGAGATGTACATGCGAAAACATAATGCGCAGTGTGTGTAAAATTGGAAAACATTATGCTTTGCCATTTCTGCGTGTATTACATATATAATTATTTCTATGTTTTCATGTTGGAATCGTTTACAATTACTAATTTAAGTTCCGCGCACGCGAATTTCGAATGAAATGAAATAGAGGAAATTCAAGAAATGTAATAGGAAATATACATTTATGGAATATAAATACAATATTGTAGTAAATGTGCGCGCCCGAGCGATCCGTCACACGCTCTTGATCATTCGCCTGCACACCCGCCACGCTGATATATGATTATATATATATATATATATAGGTATATATATATATATATATAGGTATATATATATATATATATACAGTCTTTCATATGTTGTATCGACTCATCGACGGCGGCATCCGCGTCGTTTATTTACAGAGTGTTCTTAAGTGCCTCTTTTTTAGTTCACTTCTACTACGATCTATAATTCTATGTGTGCGAGTGCGCGAGCGAGTGCGATATGAATAATACTGTTGCGTTTTCATATATCGAAGACGTCATCTTTTATGAGTGGCGCTGGCGACGATGCGGCGAACCGTGTGTATTTATTGTAATAGCTTAACCACATGGCTTTCGTGGCCATGCTTTGCTTTATAATATGAATAATACGCACGTTTAATTTATTTGTGAGCATGTGTGCGTGTGTGAGTAACTGTCATGTGTGTGTGTATGTGAGTATCAGTGTGTGTGTATGTGTGATTGTTTGGAGAGCGATCAACTGCGTATATTTATGTTCTATATTTGGATAAAGTGTTCGTGACTTTTGCTGGATTTCAAGAGGCAGTGGACATTTCTGAGATATATTTATACATTCTGGAACGAAATTGTTGTTGTGGTTATTATTAATAGCACTGAGTCAGCTTTAGAGAGGCTCAATTCTTGATAATTTACTAATTGTCTTCGAAGGCTTGATGATGATGATAGGATGGGATGGAAGAACGTTTTAAAGAGAAATGTTTAGCACATAGTGCACTAGATGGAGCCGTTGTGCTATAGCCCGTATTTTAGAGTCTGTATGTTGATCTCCAAGAACCTACCTGATGTCTTGACGAACTTTGCAATCTTACTAAGAGCAAGAAGGTGGAACGAGCCAAAAGAAGTTCCTTCCTAGGAGTGAAACACTTGGCATCTGAGGATGTCAAGAGCGGGACGAGAAAATGAATCGAAGATTCGATTGCCGCGCTCCTGCAAGTTGGCATATCTGAGTAGTCCAACCAATGTTAGGTGCTTGTTTGACCCGTTAGAATATGGCCTACCAAACCAAGCTTATTACGCTCTAAATAAAGTGCCGATTTAGTTACTCTAACACTAGGTTCCTCAGAAACATTTTCAATGTCTCGCATCCGTTTTTAGATACCATGTGTGTTAGCTAGCTCATCATGTCTTTTACCTACGATTCCTTTAATGATGACGATACAGCGATGGCCGGTTCTGGTCGAATGAAGCGAGCTTCACTACTAATTCTGGAGGTCTGTCTGTTCGTTGCACGGGATTTCTGAGCGACCAGGAACCCACCCCAGCTTTACAGAAGACCTCAGAAATAGTTATTGTAGAGCCTGCCTACAGCTAAGTACCAGTCCACCGAAGTGAATCTGGAAGCGTTCAGCGATTTCAAAGCGGCTTGACTATCAGAGCACTCACGCAGAATTTACTGACCGCATGCGAGGTTTGCATTTACCTCTGCTTGGAAAACATACCAACCCACAGAGTCGGCTATATCTTCTGTGAAAAGGTTGGAATAGTAAATTTCAGCTCCAAAATATCCATCTTTGAGAGATCCGTTGGTGTACTACACCCTCTCATCTAGCGGAGGGAGTGTACCGCGTGTCCAATCCTCTCTAGAGGGGATATTGACTTTGTACATCCTGACAAAGCAATAACCCGGACTGACGAAGTCTAACGGCATCCTAAATTCTGAAGTTAGAATGATGGTCTCGCTGAAGAGGTGGAAAAGTGGCAGGCCCAAAAGGACTTCTAAAGCAGATATGGGACTGGTTCTTATGTCACTAGATATGCCAATACATAACAGTCATTGGAAATTCTCTAATTGCCTTTAGGCCGATATTCATCTCTCCCTCTCTCTCTTTGTCACCACACAATGGATGGCGAAGGATGCGAGAGGTCGAATTATGGCTGAGTAAAACTAGTGGACAACTTTGGGGACAGTCCCCAAGACTTACCAAAGGCCTTCCGACATTGCCAAAAAAATGGTAAATTTGTAGTACAGGTGGTCTTTCCAGGAAAGTTTGTTGTTTATTGTTAGTGAAACTAGTGACGTCAAAAAATCCGGTTAACCGATTAACCGGTCTTTAATTTTTTAGTTAATCGGTCTTTTCAAGATTAAAAGACCGGCCCAAACCGGTTAACAGATTTTAGGTTAAAAAGACCGGTCCGGTTAGAAATACCGGTTTAAATTTAAAGAACGGTCGACTACAAACTTTTAAAAAAAACATCTCGATTTTTTTTTGGATAAAGACCAAATTATAGAAAAGTACGAGCGTAGAAAAAAATGGAACTTTTTCGGTTAATAATACAAGCCGGTTTAAAAACGGTCCTAGAAAAAGACCGTCCATTTAAAAAAGAATTTCATAAGAAATAAGATTTAAATTAAAATTTAATTTTTAGGTTGTTTTTTGGAAAAAGAACGAGCCATAGAAAAGTACAAACCGAGTAAAAAAAACTTTTTCGGTTATTAATACAAGCAAGTAAAAATCAGTCCCAAAAAACCATCCGTTTAAAAAGACCTACTTTTTATAAGAAACCCTGTCCTATCAGTCTGGACCGGTTTTTAGGTCTTGACCGGTTTTTCGGTTAACCGTTTTTAATCACGGTTAACCGGTCCCAAAAATTTTGAATTTTGACAGAACTTTTCGAATCCTCCATAACTGAATTGTTACCTAGATTGATTGGACGGAGTCCTTTGATCTTTGTTTTTCTGGTGAAGAGGAAGGTTCCGGTTTTCCCGACGGTAACCGAAAGACTATACCATTAAGAAATAATATCCAAAACGTTCTGCATGAGATCACACAGAACGCTCGCATATTTTCCTGAGAGGAAAACCGTAATGTCGTTGTGCATAAGCTAGGGTAAATAACCCTCTCTCATTGAGGATGACAATGAGGTCAGTGACTACCATACTCGATAGCCGGGGAGGACGATCTCTTCCCCAAGGAGTATATTTTTTTGCCCAGATCCTAACGGTTTAACCTCTACTGTCAAAAAGGACAATTCTATGCTTCAGAATAGTCTATCGATCTTGTGACTGTGAGCCTAATGCGATGGGCAGCACAAGCCGTCTGGATCGCGTCGTAGTAAACGTTATTAAACGCTGTCTCGGTATCAAGCATCAAGGAATGTGCCGAGGGCCATTTTTTATCGTCAAGGGCTTTTTATGTCCTCGTCACTAGCCTATGCAGAGCGGATTCAACTGATCTACCAATTTGGTAGACATGCTGATTAACGTGCCAGTTAAGGTCTCATCCCTAATGAATCTATTTCGATAATGCGTTTGAGAGTCTTAAGGAAGAATGAGGTCATACTGATTGGGCGAAACGTCTTGGTGGTTACATAGTTAGACTGACCTGGTTTAGGAATAAATGCTACTCGAACATTCTTCCAAGTGTTCGACATTTAACCGAAAGCCGAACTTCCTTTGAAAATATCATTGAGGACCACTACTGTTCTGCAAAACATCAGTTAAAATCTCGTCCTCTCCAGGCGACTTAAAGGATGTAAACGTATTAATTACCCATTCAATTTTATCTTCGCTAATAATGAAAAAAGAAGAGCCACCAGCGATGAAGGGGGTCTCTTTAACCGTGGATTCCTCCAGGTGCTCGCACTTAGGGAAGTGTGCGTCTAATAAGGAAACTGTTATGGTTTCTGTTTTTTGAAGTGGTATAAAAGCCACACGGGAGCCCAAAGGATACTTTTTTGCTGCGTTTTTCCAGAGGGTCCGATGAAGTCTCGAGGAAGGTTGAATACCCTCAATTTCCAGTCATACTGCCAACCAGTCTTTCGTTCCTTGTTAAGAGACTTTCTGACCAGTTTCCCGAGTTTCTAAATATTGTTTGACCACCATGAACAAGGGTTCCATGTTTTAATAACTGACAGGAGTCAAAGTACTGACGAAGGTATTCTGCGAGAAGCTTAAAAGCCGTCTCAAGACCATCGATTGAGTTGATATACCTTTCGACTGCTCTGTCAGAGATAAGGTTCTTGAACTAAACCCATCTCTGTTAGAGATGAGGTTCTTTAGTTTGAGTACAAAACTCGAAATAAATGCTTGTGTGGTCAGACGATGTGATACCATTGGAGACTTTACAGTTCCTAATCAAATTCATCGAAGCCAAAGAGCACAGAGTCAGGCTGTGGTCGACCTTCTGCCTCCTGGCTGTAACGCACGTGATGCCGGGATGGACAAGATACTTTGGGGTGAGGCCATCAACCATGCTGCCTATCCAGTTATTCGATCCATCGGCATCTCTAAGGACAAATCCACTCTAGAGAAAATCTGGACTGGTTTGAAGCATAAGAAGTGGGACGAAAAAACAGTCCAGATGTACTTTGTTAGATATGCGAACACACAAAGAAGGGCATGCGATTCAATGACCCGACCAGCCAACAAATCCAGACACAGTGTTACTGACAGCAAAGCCAGCCAAATTTAGATCATTATTTGTTGCGGACAGCAGCGATAGCGATAACGACGATGACGCACTGGCGTCAGTTGGGGATGTAAAACAGACGAGGCATCTCTAACAAAACGACCTGAAGAATAGTAAAGGGGAGAATCCCATCGATAAAAGAAATTATGACGAGGCAAATGATCCAAAATACATTTTCCCTAGTGATGTGTCTCAAGCGTCGGGCGAGCCGAGGCGTTCAGAAAGGAGAGCCAGTCTTTCGAGACCAATTTATTTTATACTTCGCCACCAAAAGGCCATCGAATCTCCCTCCGGAAAGAAGTGGATGGAGGCCATTAAGGACGAGCTGGCATCATTCGAGTCCTATACAATATTGCAACTGGACGGTTGTGATAACGGTTTCAGCAAAGTGTGCAAGTTGCACAATGCAATGTATTGACTCAAGCAGAGCGGACCTGTGACTTGTGAGGTCTTGTGAGGTCGGAAGAAGACCCGAATACAGACCCGAATAGACGATCGAATACAATAAGAATTTCATCACCATTGGTCAAGAGTTATATGCGTAAGAGCACTTAGCGAGTTACGGCATGTTGGACTGGGTCTGACGTACCTAAACTGGAACGAGACGTCCCATATCGTTAGGCGGTTGGCAGCCTGCTATACTTGGTGCAGGCGACCCGCCCTGGGAAGTATGCATCCAGTCAGCAAACTGCTACTTCTTTTTTAAAAGTTGTATATGTAAGAGCCATCTGGTACCCTCAAGATAGTTGTCTAACGGCTGCGTCCTTCGAGAGGGTCCGATGAATCCTTTAGGATTGTTAAATACCCTTCACAGAAATCCACCCAAAAGCCGCGTTTTGCCGTCCTTAAAGCTTTTTTATAAGTGTTTTGCGTAGTTTAAAAATATTTCCAGTTATCGTGCAAGCCAGTCTTTCGAGCCTTGTTAAAATACTTTTAGTTTATGAAGATTGTTTAACCACCATGGACAAGGGTTCCTTGTCTTGATAACTCTGAGAGGGCAGAATGATTCAAAGGACTTACAAAGGTCTCCAGTGAGTCAGTGTTGAGTTTCCATTCGACTGCTCTGTCAGAGATAAGGTTCTTGAACTGGACCCAATTCGTGTTTCTATGAATTTCATCGGAAGGATCGGGTCAGTACAGAACTCGAAATAAATTCTCGTGTGGTCAGACGCGGTGATATAATTGGAGACTTTACAGTTCCTAATTAAATTCACCGAACCCAAAGAGCACAGAGTTAGGTGTTGCTCGACCTTCTGCTTCCTGGCTGTGATGAACGTGAGGTTCACCGGCATTACTGACGATCTCCGTATCTGTCCCGACAGGAAACACAGCATACAAGATGGTTCGCGTTGGAATCAACCCCAAACCCCAACGGAATGTTATTTGAAGTGCAAAAATGTATTAACTTAACAAGTCCTTCACGGGGTGGTGGGTCATATCTTTCTCTAGTTTAACGTCGCTTTGTGTAACCATGAAGGTTTTAAATGGACAGCCCGATGTTTTGGGCATAGCAAAACCACAACCACCACGTTGCAACCAAAATAGGTTCGTCAACCGCGGAAGGAAAGTATGTGTGGTACTTCCCTTTGCTTCCCTCTTCCCCCGTGGTAGCCCAGTATTTTACACCCGCGCTGACTCTACACGTTGCTCGGGTCCGGAGTGTGGCCTACTCACTCTAGCGCCTGTCTGGAATCGCGAGATCAGATAAAGCTTTCCGCCAGACAGAACACACCCTACGGTAGCCAAAGTTTTTACCGACATTGGATATGGTCGTTGAGGATTTTCTCGAATCCTTGTCCTGCTCCTCGTGAACACATACTTTGCGAATTCCTGGAGATTCGCAAAGGTTTCCTGTGTTTCTAGTGCCGCCTTAACGTTGACCTCGTTTATTCCCTCTATGGATATGCCAAATTCGTCCAGCCTGCGGATATCTGCATAGAATGGACATTCTATGAGAACGTGCCTCCATCTTCTTTTGGGTGGCCGCAGTCACATGCCTCTCCTGTTGACAGATTTCGTCTCCATAGGAGCTCGTTCAGCGATCCATGTTCTGTGAGTAGGTAACTCAGCTGCAGGCTAAGTTGAACTTATGTTCTCTCACGTATCGCACAATGGGGATCCACTCGAACGTCGTCCTACCCTTGGCTACTTCATTCCAACGGTTTTGCCAAACATCCATAAGTTTATCTTCCAGTAGAGCTCGTGTCTCTTTAGATGAAAGTCCTTCGATTTCAGCATCCGTTACTATCTCTATACTCTGCATTGGAAAACCTCTCCTCTTTCGGTACATGGCTGTCCTTTGTACTAGTAGGAATAAAGAGGGCAGTGGTATGGTAAGGAACCAGATTGAAATTATCAAAACAAAAGCAAGTGAGAAGGTACAAAATTCTGAAGCCGACAGGGCTTACGCGCCAAATGCTGGTTCTGTGCCTGGCTCTTAATCAGCGGTTAATAGTCAACCGTAGTCGTGGGTCACTGTATCTTGAACAAATCTCACAAAAATATATTTTGCACCAAAAATAAATTACGACAATTCAAAATAACCAAAATAACTGATTTTATTTTTTATAAAATTCACAAAAAAAACAATAATAACTAATTTCACTTAAAAAATACACTCTACAAAAGAAAACTTCACTTAACACTAACCTGCATGTGGCAACACTGTTTTTTTAACGATCGATTGGGCTGTCGGTCTGACAGGGTAATCCCTCCTAGTGGAAGTCTCCAGATATGCTTCATACCCAATGGCTGGCGGCCACAGTAGATTGGCCTCACCAGGATAAATTGGGCACTACGGAACACGTACACCGTTAGGTATCGTTTCGGATCGACACGGTGCTTCAGGCTGCGACCCACGGATCGGGTTGCGGCTACTCTTTCACGGACGAATGTGGGGTGGGTCTGGGTGTGAGTAAGAGCGGAAATACTCGTCGCGGCTTATACCTCGATTGAACAAAATTTAAAAATAAATATGATTTAAATTCTTACACGTATATGTGACCGGCGACTAAGTGGCAGAGATACGTTAAAAATCAATCATCATCATCATGGCGATCTCCATGGTATTCTTTGGTGACAGCAAAACTTCCACGGGTAGATGACATCTTCCTCTGTGATAGCGCCCCTTTGATCTCGGTCTCTAACAAAATTATTTGGAGTCACTATGACAAATGATTAAAAAAAGTATATTTAAAAAAACAACAACTGCGCCTAAACACATTTGTCAAACCGACTTACTGGTTTATTATATAAAAAAGAACTAAAATAAATTGTTCTCCATTAAAAAAATTATCCAAAATAATGTGCAATAAAGCATGTGGATTTAACGAATGATGCATACGGCCACACCGATCGACATTAGAGTTCATTAGGCCGATATAATTCATTAGGACCAGAGTTTTTATAAAAACAAAATAAACAAAAACAAACAAAACAAAAACAAAAATTAGCAAACTATGAAGTTCTCTAACTCAGGTCCTATGATTAGATTAGTAGCCCATTTCATTTAAGCCGTTCGGAATAGGTGGCTTTTTTCCACCTATCGGTAAAAACCTACTATATATAATAGGGAAAAAGCCTGGATTTCGACGTTCTAGCAGTGTTATTGACCTAAACTCCGACAGACAACGACGTCAAACGAGTAGTTATCACTTTTAGTCTACTTCTGGAGCGAACAGTGGCCAGCAAGCCTAAATTTCAAAAGGACGATTTTAGATATTATTAAAAATATGCGGTACATTTTGTATTTTTAAGAATTCAAAAGATTTATATATTAGGATTGAAGCATTTTAAATCCTCTTTTCACCGAATGTTATATATTTACAATACGTTGATTTAATGACGAGTTATAATAAAAATAGCAAAGGGGGTGGTAACCTCCAAGCCTTTTTCCTATAAGGGCAAGTCAGTAAGTCTTTACATCTAGGAGATTGCGCTTGCATCTAAACAAATTGGTTTCTTAAAAGAACCATCCTACAAATGAGTACTGTACTATTTTTTAGCTTTTACAGTCGATTGAAGCAAATAACTTTTGTTAATTTAAAAAAAATGGAAAAAACTAGTTTCGTGCGGTCATTAAACACTTTAGTATGAAAGGCATAACACCGAAAAAATCAAAGTCGAGTTGGTCAAATTTCACGACACATCTACTCCATCGTTTAAGACTGATTACAAATGGGTGAATAAGATCAACGCGGTCGTTTATCACCAAATATGCAGAAATATGATCTTAATCATAATCTTCATCGACTATTTTAAGAAAGGAAGGAAGATAACGGGGCAGTATTATTGCGCTTTGTTGGACAAATTCTATGAAGCCCTGAAGGAGAAACGTCCCCATTTAAATAAAAAGAAAATCCTGTTTCACCATGACAATGGTGATGAGAATTGTTTGTGTGTCTCCTTACAACTGATAAAAAAACTTCAATTGCGTTACGAATTGCTGCCTCAATCATACTTTTATTAAGGCCCCCTGTGAATTCCTTTGTTTACAAATCTGAAGAAATGGCTCAGAGGAAACTGATTTGCATCAAATGAGGAGGTCATCGCTGAAACAAATGCCTATTTAGAAGAGTTCGACAAATCTTATTGTTTGGGCGGCTTGCAAAAGTTGGAAAATCGTTGGGCTCAGTGTATCGAGCAAAAAGATAACTATGTTGGAAAATAAATATGAATCCATTCAAAATATTGTGAAATTGTGGACGGTACGTGTATTTTTAATTGAGCAATTGGACAATTTGTGTATTTGAAACCATCATAATCCATAACCCAAATATACATGATATCTGTTTCAAGTGGATATAATAATGTCCTTTGGCTTACCAAACGTTACCTCTCCTGTACAATTTGATTTTGCAGGTAAAGTCTATTGAATATAAAATCTCGATATGGTGTGTTTGTCGGAAATTTTATTAATTAAGGTAGGTCAAAGAACACCTCTTTTACCCATTTTAGAGTACATTATGGGCTTTGAAAGGGTGTTTTCTTACATTTCCATTTAATAATAAACCGAAATAATAATAAGAAAAAAGATACCTTTAACAAAAATATACGTGTTTCAAACATTTAAATTCGGATAAATTCGGATACGGAACTTTTACAAAATTGCCAAAAGAAAAAATATCTTCTACAGATTAACCTGTTTATAATTGCTGTTTCCACATCGAGATTCTTCAATTCTCTATAAACAGTTAGAATGTTAGAAAGATAGATATTATTTATTTTTGAGATTGGCCGTCCAGAAAGAAGGTCGGCATGCAGGCCTCGAAAGTTGGGCCCATTATGCCTCTCCCCAGTGATTGTTATAGAGAAACAAATAAATTTTATAGAGAAACAAATATATTTTATCAAACCAATTGGATTGCTATATGAATGAGACGATTCAATCGATTTTGGTATTTGAAATCTCGCTTGGTGTGACTTCTCTTGATAGGAAAGTTTTTAGCCGAAGTGAGATAAGAGACGGACAGTGACATAGGTAATGTTCAGCTGTTTCCTATGTCAATTCACATCCTCTGCAGAGATTTGAGTCCACTGCTCGGATTGTGAATAGGAGTTTGTTAAAGCAATGACCGGTGAGCACATTTACAATGGTTTGAAGCTTCTTTTGGTTAATGTCTCTAAATTTTCTGGCGTCTCCCGCTTTTGGTTTGCTGAAGAAAGTTCTAGCTTGCCTACACGTAAGAAGAGACTTCCATTATGAAGAATGCATTTCTTGAATGCAGTTCATTAATTCAGTGTGTCTATTTGCACGTGCGATACCAAGCGCCGGTTCGG
>JAAAKO020054725.1:0-25533 GCA_010015015.2 Bolitophila cinerea | reverse complement strand
ATAGATTTTATTCATATACACTGGTTGGTGAGAAAAAACAATGCATATGGTGGGGATGTTATTACGCATAAACCGAAATAACAACCTCGCACGTGCGTAGAGTATTTCCATTTCCTATACGCGCGCCCAGAATCAATCGTAAGTATATATTTGTGTGGGCCTCCACGCAAAACCTCTTAAAGATCGCTTCGTGCCCCGCTGCTGCGGACGCTTTGGACCAGCATCATGCGAGCCCATAGCATCTCCCAGCATCGTAATTGAATTATATATATTATTGTTTATTGATGAATACGCCGGCCGGGCGCATTTCCCAACATCCAATGCGAATTCGATCCGGAGTGCCCGAGCGCAGATTATCCTCTAAATAATTCAGACAAAACGCGATGGATTCATTAGCACATACCCAGAAACACTTACGATATTCTTCTGCGAATATTGTTTCTTGTTCGTGTGCTTGTATTCCGATATGCGAGAGCAGACAATGGAAATGTGTGTAAGTGGATGTGGGGTGGGGGTGTAGGCGGGTGGGTGCGTGCGTGCAGATTGTGTATGCTTTATTTTCATGATTTTCCAAACGCGCGCGCGCCGCGCTTGCTCGCTCGGTAACGTGATACACGCAAGCCGGGAATTGTTGAGCGCACACGCTCGCACGCAAACGTCCACCAACCCGCACATTGTGTACATTATACAACATGTCTCTCTTACTCGCTCTCTCTCTCTCTCTCTCTCTCTCGTGTGTGAGGGTGTATGCGAGCTTTTTTCCCGTTACGAGCACAATATATAAATATGGATTACGCGAGTTTCTTTATATTTTACTTGAGCTCACTTATGTGTATTGCTTATTTGGCATTTAATAGGCTTGTGCGCGCGTGTATATATATATATATATTAGGTATGTAAAATGTATGGTAAAGTATAGTCAGTGTATAGTCTTTTGTACACACACAAGCTTTTTTATTCTCTGGAAAGACTCACGTGCGCGCTCAGGTATTACAAGGACGAAAATCAATAAGCGCAACAAATATTAATAACACTTTGGCAAATATTGGTTTTGTGTGAATGTGAGTGGGTGTGTGTGTGTGTTGTGCTTGGGAGCAGTATTTAGGAGGGTATGTATTATTATGAGCTTTTATCTTGGTTCTTGGAACTTTTGTACTGAATAATATATACAATTGTCATATGTTATTTAAAAAGAGATTTCTTGCTTAAATATCGCTGTGGGGAATTCTTGTTTTTGAGATATTGGCCGCAATAAATACACTCCCTTCGAGCACAGAGATCAAATCGGCTATATTATATACACTTGCTATAAATCCCGCATGGAATTTAATAAAACGACGTTTTTTTCTTACTCTTTAAATGAGATACACTATATAATAATAATAATAATAATATTATAAGCATCAGAAATTTTCAAATATCATTTTGTTGTCATAACATTTTTTTTTTTTTGGATTAACAAACTAATCATTCAATGACATGTTCAAATTTGTGCAACCACCATTATTTTGTCGTTTTAACTTATATTATATTATTTTTAATTATTTTTGGCACCATTATTTTTGTTTTTTTTAATGTAATATTAATTTCTATTTAGTATTATTTTATTAGAATATTTTTATACGCGTCATTTTAACAAATCTACGACTATTTTTTGTATCAATATTTTTTTGTAAAACGATAATTATGGTGATACTAATTTGCCTAGATTTATTTATATTTATTATATATATAATGTTTTTTAGGGTCCAAACAAAAATTTAATTAACATGTAAATTTTAATATGCAAAACAGAATCAGATCTAATAAAATAGGATAAAATAAAATAAAGTTGAATGAAATCGAAATGAATCGATAAAAATCTAATTAAATTGAATAAAATATATTTAAAAACAAAAAAATAGAAATAAATAAAAAACTGCAATGGAATCAAAAATATTACAAATATTTAAAAAAAAATAAAAATTAAACAATCTTTAATATTATTCTAAAAGCACTTAGAAAGGAATTGATTCTTACGATATCCATTATTTTTTATGTGGTATATTCCTCAAAAGCATCTACTCAATTAATTTAGGATCTTATACAATACATACATGCTACAAATTTATAATTTATATGGGTCCAGTGGAGCATCTTTCAACATATTTATTTTTGGTTTTTATGCCCAAATTAAGCCGCTACCGCTAGCACTAAATAATTAAATATATTTATTAAAGAAAAGCTACACATATTTATTTCGATAAAATGTATCTTGACTTAAAAAGAAGAGTCATTAACGAAATATTAACTGACTTCGATAGGCAATGGCTTTATCTCATTTTTGTAATAAAAGCGGCAGAATTTTATCAAAACCTTTGCCGTTAAACATATTGATGTTCAAAAAACCTTAAAAACATTGCTGTAAGATAACCCATATATCTCCATTATAGTAAACTTTAAAAGTTCAACCTTGGTCCGGAATTGGGTTTTATGAAACTCCCACAGATTAATTCTTCAAATTAGTCATGTTAGTTTTCCGTACTTATTGAACAGATTGCATAAATAAAGTTTTTTAAAAGAAATTTGTTTTCCAAAATATTTTAGATTTTGTTTATTTTTCACTTTTAAATCTTCTTTTCTTAGCCCATAAAAACGGGTTTATATAAATGAATGCAATAATTTAAAAAAACTATATATTTTTTTAAAATTAAGACGATATATACAAACTTGAATTCCGCACACTGATCACGGAGCAGAACTGATTGTTAAAGCAGTATCCATTCAATTTATTGAAAACAATTCATAGATGTAAGAATTCATAGAGGGAAGAATTTCATAAAAAAAGAATTAGCCGAAAATAGTTAGTATAAAATAATTGTTTCCAAATTCGTAGACAGAACATTCCTAGAAAACAATTCATATACAAATTGAAAAACAATTCATAGAAAATTACTTGTCGAAAGACAATTCGTTTCAAATAAATAGTTAATAATAAATCATCGAAAAACAATTCGTCAGCAAACCATTTATCGAAAACCACTAGTCGAAAAAAAGAAAAGAAAAGTCGACAATCAATTTATCGAACAAAACTTCATCGAAAAACATTTCAGAAAATAACAATTATTTAAAAATATTATTAAGAAAATAATTCGTCGAAAAACTATTCATGGAAAACCACTTAAACAATTCATCGAATAAGAATTGGTCGAAAAATGATTCGTCGATAAACAATTCGACGAAAAACTATTTTTCAAAAAATATTTCGTCTATAAAAAAATAAAGAGAAACAATTCATTAATTCGGAGAATTAAAAGAATAACAATTCGTAGAAAATTAATTCATTGAAAAACAATTCGTCAAAAAAAACAATTCGTCGAAAAACAATTCGTCACAGAACTATTCATAGAAAACAATTTTTCAGAAGCTATTAATAGAATAACAATTCTTAAGAAAAAACTATTCGTTAAAGATAATTCACCTTTGAATTTTTTAATAAACACATTGAATAGTGCATGCTACCTATTTCAAAATTCAAATTCCTTACAAACGATTGTGTTCTACTATATTTGCTTTACGATAATTCTCATAATTTTCTAGGTAAAACTTGCTCATTCTAAAACACAAATCGGCTAGTTTAGTGTGAAATTAGTGAAAAATGTATAGAATTTAGTTTTAGTTTTTTTACTTCCTCCCAAAAAATTAGGCATTTTAACCAAAAGATAGTGGGAGTGTGTTGAAATGTAATTTTAGTTTATGAGAATCCCTTCCTAATAGTATAAGACTCACCCAAAAAATAGGTATATTTGTAATTCAGCAAAATAATTTCAAATAGATTATTTGACGAATAGTTTATCTTGAGATTCGAGTAGTTTATTTGACGAATATTGTATCTTGAAAATCGAATAGCTTATTCGAAAAATAGTATCTTCAAGATAGTTTATTTTGATATTCGAATAGTTTATTTTACGAATATTTTATCGTTGAATAAACTATTAGATTCTCAAGATAAACTATTCGTCAAATAAACTATTCGATACTCAAAATAAACTATCTTGAAAATAGAATATTGGTCGAATAGTAGATTTTTTTAAGAGTATTTAAAAAAATCCTTTTATTTCAACATCAACTATTTTAATATATTTTAAAAGAAAAAAAGTATTAAAAATTACAGTATTTAATATTTTTGTTTGTTTTTTTTTTCATGTGTCTGCATACATTAATAGCAATGCTACCTATTTCAATGTACAAATTCTTTGCGAACAATTGATTTTATTTGTTACTATATTTGCTTTACGATATGTTAATTCTTCCAAGTTATCTAACTATATTTAGTTTTAGTAAAAAACACATCTTAAAACATAAATCGGTTGGTTTTGTGTGAGTGTGATGAAATTTAGTTTTAGTTGAGGAAAAATCCTTTACACCATAAATCTATATCCTTTTGTTTCCTTAAAAATGTGTTGGTCATAGAGTACTATTCTACATTGTCTATTCATTTAACCTTTATTTCTTTTTTCTAATCTGAAATATTTAAATCTACAGATCGACAGTGAGCAACTTGGCAGCAAAGCATTTGAAATACCATTCGGTAACAAATGAGTTTCGTGTATTTTTTGTGGGAGCTTAGTCGCGTAAACATTACAACTTATTCAATTTGTTTTGAATTTGTTAATAAATGACAGATTACATATTAAACAAATTAGAACCGTATGTTCGAGTTTTTTAATAATTTAAAAAAATTTAAATTTATCTAATGCTATTTGGTATTATCAAAATTATCAAAGATATATCCACATCTTTACATAATATATCTAGCTTTGTTTTGTACATTGCACCATTGGATGTAATCCACCAAAAACTGTAGTAATCCACCCGCACACAAACAACTCATACTCATAACCCAAAGAATAAACCCACTCACACACACATAAACACAAACTGCACACAACAAACACCAAAAACCACCCACCTCACCACCCACACCACCCACACCACGTCCCCATGTGTACAGTTTCATTTTAGCTACAAAGAAATATGATTTCCTTGCACAAGTTTCTTTAGAAAATTCGCGTTTTCTTCTTATCCGCATATAATGCAATCAAACTCGTGTGTATATATGATATGTGTGTGTGAGTGCATGTCTTTGAATGGCAGTGTGTGTAATGTGTATGTTTGTGTGAGTGTGTGCACTTACACGAAACGGACACTGTGTGTTGAACAAGTTGTGTATATGTCGAAGTGTACGTGTGTGTGTATGTGTGTGTGTGTATGCACACAATTGCACTTGTGCAATTGCACATACTCACTTATGCTTATACACAGTATCTTACACACACTCGTCCAACTTTCTAACAATGTTCAAGAAAGATTTCAAGGCGCGGGCGCGAATTGCTTGGTCGTTATCGAGCGCCATCTCTGCTTTACAAGTGTGAGTATGAGTGGGTTTTTGAGTGAGAGTGGGAGTGGGTGTGTGTGGGTGTACGTTTACGAGAGGATTACTACTTGCATGGTGGGAGTTTCTAAATGAATCTCTTTTACATTGTGCAAGGCATACCGGGTGCGGGAGCAGTGCTCAGCCCCTAAGGAGCACACCGACAGGAGGAGCATCAAGGTCCCACATCGATTATTTTCTTAGAAGTGCATGTCACCCATGGGCATGGGTTTATTTATTTGAGAGTTTTGCTGTGCGAGTATTGTATACACTCACACACACATATATAGAGTTATACACAGTCGAGTCGAATGTAATAGGGGTCGTACAGCAGCGGATGTGTTTAGTAGAGAAAGTGTATACATACATACTCCAGCTGAATGTCTTTCATTCCTGTAAGACACAGCAGTGTAAAAAAATGTATATGTGCATGTGTGAGTTTGCACAACTATATAATATATACAATTTTATATGAATGTGCGGTGAAGAGGTGCTGAAGGAAAACGAGTAGCTTTAAGCTCCGACAAGAAATAATTGGAAAAGTAAGCGTTGAAAACTTTCTTCTGCTATAATATTCCTTTGTATACATATAAACGAATGTATATATGTATATGTATGTTCCTGGTTTGTGCGGGAAACAAAATGAAATAAATTCAAAGATTTCATTGCATTTCGTTGTCGCGGCGCGCGTCCACAACAGTTGTGGCATTTCCCGCAAAACCCTATTATCTACACAAAACTTGTGGCAGGGGCATTTCTGTGTGTATGTATGTATGTATGTGTGTAATACTCTGAAGCACCATTAACGTAATATGAGCCGTGAAATGGCAATATTATACGTATAGTAATATACTATATATAGAAATATATACACGCACAAGACGCCCTTTGGCTGCGCCAAGACAGATAGGCCTTCTATAAATAATTTTGCATTTACTTCACCCTGTGTACGCCCTCTGCTTGCTGAAATTTATATATATATATATATATATATACAATACAGTCACACGCGAGTAAGTGAGACTGAGATATAATATGTTTTTTTTTAGAATATTTTGAGTATGTAGTTTTGTGTTCGGCCACAATATACACAATACATATAAAAACGAGTCATTTACTAATTGTATAATTAACATAATTAAGCCGCAGACGAAAAAACCCGCAGCCCCAGAAAAACCGCAATCGCAGGCGCGCGTGCAGCTGAAATATGTGTGTCCATAAATCGCACGAGCGCACGCACAACACGAACGGTTGTCTCTTTGCCGGGTCGGCTGGGGGCTGGGGTATATAGAAAGGGTGGGGAACAGGGACCAGGCGGTTTTGGGGTTGCGCTGGCTTTGCATATAAAGAACGGGAGGAGCAGGGTGGGCGCACTGAAAAGCAAACTACACATTTAATTTACATTATCATTACATTAGGCTGGCATTGTCCCTTTCAAATTAAACAACCCTTAACAAAGCAAGCGAATGAGAAAAACGACTATGTGTGTGTGGGTGTGTGTGTGTGTGGGTGTGTGGGTATCCTGTCGTTTCCTTGGATGTGAATCATTGTAGAGACAACAACAACTTTAAATGTTCACTTGGCAATGATGGCAATGTGTGTGTTTGTGTGTTTTATAGGGTGGATCTTGAATTCTTAATAGATCTTGATGGTTGCATAGATTTATTTTGCAAATCAATTTTAGTTTTGAAAATATTTCTGCCAAAATGAAAAAAAGAAACAGAAAAAAAAGTTTTTTTTTATAAAAATCGATTAGATTAGATTGAGGTTGGAATATACGTCTCTTAGATAAAGAGACGAACGCACGCAGGCCTCAATTTGGACCCATTGTGTTTTTTATAAATTTAAGAATTGAAAGAGAGTGATTTGAAATAATTAATTAATTAATTATTTTGTATTGAAATACGGTTTAAAAATTGAATATTTAGAAATAGGTGATTTATTTTGCATTTATTAATTACATATTTTATTTTTGCAAAAATGAAAGTTCTGAAAATGAAAGTGAGGACTGGTCACAGTTTAGAAATAATGTTTGGGATAATAAATTTACCTATAATTTTTTTATTAAACTATATGTTGGTATTTTTTAAATACAAAACCTCATTCAACTTTTCTTTACCTTTTTTAGAATTTCTTTTGGAGGAATACATTAATTAAATGAGTCCCGGTCGAAAACTGTATCAGTGAAGAAAATGTTTTTCAATAAAAATAAAAATATTTTTCGCTTAAGAATTGTCCAAGGAATACGTCTTTCATGTTGATCTAGCGATTTATGATATACCATCTAATACACTTGTTTAGGATAAAGAAAACCATAAATTAATATTTTAAAAGAATAATTCAATAACTATATACCATTGTTTTTTGCTATATAGCTATAAATAGGGTAGTTTTTTTGTAGACAGATGATAACTAGAAAAACATATTGCAAAATATCGAATTTTGGAAACCATGTAAACTTTGATGAGCACGATTTTTTAATAATATTGTATTATCATGATAATTAGTGTCTTGCCAATCATTTACCATTAAAAGTAATATATAAATATTAGGCTGGAGCGTATTTTTTTGTAAAATTTAAATTACCCGGCCACGGAAAAGTTGAGAATTAATGTAAATCTTTTAAAAAAATAATTAAATCCGGTTAGTAATTATCTTCAGTCTTCAGTTTTTATTTTAATTTGACCCGTACAAGAATATGGCAATTATCATCTTTTTGCTAATCAAAATTGTTTCATCACCCAGACTTTACTTTGATGATATATACAATATGTAGATAGAAAGGATTAAAGGGTGTGATCCTGTTTGTGTACCAGTTAGTCAATTTTTTATTTTGTAAAGATAGTTTCTGTAACAGTGTACTATTAGAAGTTTTGTTAGTGTTTTCAACTTACGTCGACCACAGTTAATTATAAATGAGATATAATTTTTGTAAGGTTTTTTGAAGACGGATGTTGCTTGTCTGCAAGTTTCAAGTGTTTCCAATTTTAAAAGAAGTTCATGCTATTTTGGATATTTGATCTCGTGAAGGATTGGAAGATGGCTATGACAGGTTCCGGTATGATGATTATTTCCGTGCCAATTCATCGGCAATTTCGTTCCCCATTAAGTCGGAATGGCCTGGGATAGATATTAAATCGATGGAGTTGTGTTGCGCTAAAAGGTCTAAAAAGAAACGTATGGTTTCGTTCCTTATTATTTGTTAAATAAGTAGTTGGGCTCCGTGGATGATTAAAGGTACCATATGTATCATCAATTGTTTGAAATCCTTTTTTTATTATTATAATTTTTTTCTTTTTTAATTACAATCATATTTTTAGTTAATATTTTTCACAATTTAAAAAGGCGAGATTGAAGATTGAAATTTCATATGGCTAAAAATTGCACAATATTATATTTGTTTCCATTTTTTTAGAATTTTAAAACTATGTTTATCCCTCGACCGCAAGGGTTAAACTTTTCCATATGAAATACAAGTTTTTTTCTGACTTTGGCCTAGGTATTTAAAATTCTCAGATTTAGTTTACGGAGAAGCTGCTACTATTTAACAAAAAAATCGTGATTTAAAGAAAATAAAGGTACCTACTAAATGCATAAGCTTAAAAACTATTTTAAAATATTTGGTATTTTGTATTATTGTGCGCTCTTCAAAATATTATTTTTGTTTATTATATTGGAACTTTAAACATTTTCCTCTTATACCTACATTTTTGAGCAAGTTGAACTAAATGTTCACCAGTGAATTACCCAGAATGCCTAATAATATCTATTTAAGTTAAATTTATACTATCAATTCATAGATAGCGCTGATCACTATGATAATAAAATTAATATCACATTGTATAATGTATAGGGTCCTTCATGATACCTAGAAGCATTTTTTTGAGAAGGGGTTTGGACACTGATCTGTCAAACAAGTGTAATTGTGAAGTTATGTTACGTGTTGATGCAAATGTAAATAATATAATAATAAGCAAAGGAGGGATATAGTTTATGCTTAGGGTGCCGAGGCACTAGGGATCGTAAACTTGACATATGTCCTGATACCTCTGGTATAAAAATTAAATGCTTTACAGAAGCAGCTATTACCTAGCACAAAAGTAGTGTGCCAAAATTTATTATTTATAATTTTAATCATCTAACTGTTATTCTTACTTTTTGAAAAGAATTTATTTTTATTTATTTTTTAATTTTAAAATAGTTTTTAAGCTTATGCATTTAGTAGGTACCTTTATTTTCTTTAAATCACGAATGCAAGGCACTGAAAATGTTATTGTTTTTTTTTTTAAACTTCTATTATGATTTTTAGGGTCGGCGGTTTATTACGTAATATCAATAATATAGTATGTTTATTATACTCGTTGGTTTGCTTACTGAATAGAAAACCAATATTCATGAGAGAAAAATAGCAAATACACAGAAAGTAATTTAAAAATGCACGGTAATTTTTTTAAAATGAATAATATAGTAATATAAATAAGAAAAAAAAAACGTTCAAAAACTTCAAAAAATAAAAATGCACTATTCGCCAATAGGTGGTAATACACCATAGGCGGATCCAGAAAATTTTCTGGGGGATACATTTTGTCACGATAGTATTTAACAATTTTTTTTAGGCATTTTATATTCTATTTTTTCTAATTCCAGTCTTAAAATTTTGTTTATGCGTATTAACAACTTTGAATTACAACATTCCGATTTTATTTGTAAAAACATATGCGCACGTTTGCGTGTATTTTACTAAATAATCTAAAAAAACTGATCATTAAAAAAATATATTCAGGTTTTAAAGTCCTTCAACTAGAAAATCTGAAATAGCTTAACTTCCTTATTAAACCAACCAACTTGAACAAGAGCCAAGTCTGAATATGTTGCCAATAGGGCATTCTTCAGCTCTAATCCACGTCTAGCTGAATGATTTTCATTTCCCACAGTCTGATACAGCTTGAATGCTTACTGGAATTTAATTTCATTTGAGAGCAAACATTTTTTATTATTTAAACTTCTATAGATACAAAATATAAATTAATGAAAGGATCAGAGCCAAAATTCGGACCGGGTACCATCGCCACTTGAATATATTTATATACTAATAACTAGGGCATCTATTACCGGCCCTTTTCATTTTACCGGCAAACGGTAAATAACACAAAATTTACTGTTTTTTTCGGTATTTTTTTATTTAGTACAATTTTTGTTTACATTTTTTATTGGTTTTGTTTTTGCAAGAAAAGTGCGCGATAACAGCATAAGTGGTCCAAAGTGTTAGACTTGATCGCAACTTGCTGAAAATCTGTCCTGCTGCAGAAAACGATCGCTCATCTTTGATACTAGTGGGTGCATTGGTCAGCAATACATAGTAGGCCAGCTTCAAGTACTTGCCTCTTACGCCACCGTTCTCGAAGAAAATAATTTATTTCTTTTATATTAAATTAGTATTGTGTGTTGGGCAAGTGAATGGTATTACATTAAAGTCAAGTATTGCTGATCGAAATTGACTCTATACATCAGCAACAATTTCGATAATCGGAGGCAGTCTGGATTTTTTCTGGATGAATGCGCCCAAGATAGAGGTTACACTTGGCACATTAAAAACACCGCTATAATCATGACGATCAACATCTTGATTGTAGCCGTGTACAGTTTTAATTACTACCAATTCGCTGGCTGAGCACCTCAATAAACTTTAATCCTAAAGTTGATTTAACTCGGTCAGCTTTTTAAAGAGAAATTCTAGTGTAGCAGATAACAGAATCAGATCCTAGAATCTCGACAATCGGCTAAAGTTTTTTGTTAAATATGTCCCCATGCCACCTACCCTTTCCCCCTGGATCAGCCAGTGTAATACAGAATATGTTAAATGCAACCGTAGATTATTGAACCATCAAATAACACTAGGTAAAAATATGGTAAAAGAAATAAAATGAACAGTGGATATTTTTTTTGCCACCCAGCACAATTTTATTAAAAAGCAGTAAAATCTAAAATATAGTTTTTCAGGGAATGAAAAAGGAGTACAAGTTATGAATCATTAAATATTTTTGACATAATTACTACATAATAGACAAACCCATTTATTGACACCAGCGTCATCATTTAGTAAATACACAACAACAATAAACAATCTTTTTTAACAAAAACACAAAGAGAAGAAGAGAGAAAAGAGATTTTGGGAGGTTTTTACAAGGTATAGTTTGCCTGTCACCGTATTTTTTGGTTGTTTTTTAAAACTTGGAGTGCAAAATTCTATTATTTGGTGTGTCTTCTTAAATTATACAATCGAGTGTCTAATGTTTTGTTTTTGGATACCGATTTTGAATATTTGAGTTAAAAAATAATTATGCTGTAGCCATACAAAAATATCTATATTTTGGGTTTAACATGATTTAAAATATAATAATATTATAAAATTAATTTAGCTTTTATTTTGTTCGTTTTTCTAAATTTAATCGCTTGTTTATTTTGTTTTTGTTAATTGCTTGTTTTTTTACAGGATATTATAGGTGCGCGATATCGTACCCAAACTATAGCATTCAAAAGACCAAGATCAATCAATCTCTACCTAACCATAATTGCTTCCAAGTTTTGCAATTTTTTGCCACTTTGTTCGCGAGCCTACAGAAGCTTTATAGAAAATTTCAATATTTCTGTTTGCCACCCACCCTATTTTGAAAATGTGTGATGCCGCTTCATTATTGTATATATGCAGATATATATACACGCGCTAGATATACATAGCACACATATATATATATATATATGTATATATATGTATATATATATGTGTTTATGCATACTGAAGGTGAAGTAAGGGTTCATTATGCGTGTGCGGACATAACCCATTCTGCCGTATTCACGGAGCGCGGGCGCGGGCGCACACAACAGCACCCACTTCCGTATAAAATGTTTTGAGGTAGCCGGCGAATGGGCCCATAAATCTGCGCCGAATTGCCAGCGTAATAGCGTTCTACTTAAAAGCAAGAAAACTTGTTGTACTCGCACCGCACTGCCTTTGCCTTTGCTCTGCTACACATCTCCCACCATTCGCCCACCGCCCGCCGCACCACCTCCGTGCCGAACGGTATAATAAGGGGAGCACAGTGGCAAAACCACCCTTCGAAACCATATATCTCTGCATATTATACAATATATAGTGCGATATAGCTAGCTGCCACACCAGCGAGAGACGTTGTGCAAAATTTCGCACTGCAAATAAAAATCATTTAAGTTAATAATATATATTTGAGTTTTTCGTGTGTATTATGTATATATATATGTATATATTTGTATATGTAGAGAATACGTTCGTATGCTCATAATTGGAAGCGAGCCTACAGTGCCTGTGTGTGTATTGTTTGGCAGGGGAGAAATTGTGGAGTTGATGAAATTCAGTCGCGGCTTTGGTTTTTGTGTTCGTCATGTTATTACACGCTATATGCCGAGCGTACCGGTGCTATTAAAACAACGCTAGTCAATGCGAGAGGGTTGTGTGTTTGCGTATGTGTGTGTGTGTGTATAGACCAGGGCCACCCTAAAAACTGTACAGCACACGTACTCACAAAGAGTTCTGTCTGCACTCTAAACGAGGCTTTAAATTGCCCAGCAACGGTTCGTCCGACGTATATATCTATATTAAAATTCAATCGTGTGATAAATGTGTATATATTGCATCCCCTAAATGCGAAATGGTACGGTATACAATATATACTGATATATGCATTGTATGGATATATAATATATATAGGGAAATGATAGAGAATAATTTTATGATTCACCTATCGCGTGTGCATCATTCAACGCGTACTTTTGCACCTCGCTGCTGTAGCGTCGCGTCGGCGTCGGTCGGCACGGCAGGCGTCGGTACAACCCTCGCAGCAACCGTTTCATCGCAACGGACCTAACTATATATATATAAATATAAAAGTAAATATGTATATATCCACTTTCGCTTCCACACACACACACACACACGCGCAATACCAATCATCCAAAAACAAGTACATAAAACGAGAATCAAACAACTTCCACTGTCATAAAATGGTTCAATTTTGTAATTTCCTATATGTGTGTGAGTGTATTTGCACACGGCAGATATATATATACAAATACATACACCATTATATACATTCAATCGAGTATATATATATATGTAGATATATTCTCTGGGCATATCAGCTAGCATAGACAGACATGGCTAATGAAATGATTTCGGTACCTGTTGGTACCGAAGTTTTGCACGCGCGCATGTTCAATATCAGCCCTAACCCTCTTCCATCCCACAACCCCAGCCCACACGAATATATACAATATACATATTACATAATATACTCTCTGTATACATGCAATTTGTACATACTGCAAAATAAAATTTGTTGTGCCTACGTGTGTGTGTGTGTATGTATGTATAAGTTCGCTCCTCTGCGCTCAGAATATACCTCCAACAACAACAACAACAAAAAAACTGAGAATAACTTTGCGATAAATTCATGTCATGATCTACTTTATTCATCCACCTAAAATTGAACATGTTGTGTAATGTATAGTTTTTGTTGTTGCTATTGTTGTTGCTGTTATTGTT
The DNA here is from genome assembly GCA_010015015.2 of Bolitophila cinerea. Taxonomy (NCBI): domain Eukaryota; kingdom Metazoa; phylum Arthropoda; class Insecta; order Diptera; family Mycetophilidae; genus Bolitophila; species Bolitophila cinerea. The sequence goes on along the minus strand of JAAAKO020054725.1, from coordinate 11,542 downwards.
GTAGTATAGTTGATGTTGCCTGTTGTTACCACCGCCATACAACCGTGGAAACATATATGTATTGTATTTTAGTATTTGTATATATTATTTAGATATATTTTCCGCGCATCGCACTATTTCCGCCCTCGATATTATGTAATATTGTCATTTTTACGATCTGCAAGCTCGCGATGCCCTCTCTGCTCTCTCCTCTGGAGGCCTATGTAAATCATGTGTTTTGTACTCGTATATATATATATATAGAGTATATGGCAGGACACTGTTATTTGATGTGATGCCACCACGCACATAAACCCACCAAACAGTATATATACACGCATATATACGCAGTGTTTGTTAAGGCATACATATATCATTTCGAGGGTGATTTGTCAAAATGCAATGTACGAACAAAGCCTGGAAATTTCAAAGGATTCGTATATATAATGCTTGTTAGTCCGTAATTATTTAAAATTTAATTGGAGCCATCATTATGTCGTATACCTGTTTCAATCATCCTTCGAAATGGCCAAGCGGTATAGATATGTGTAGTTGTCATAGGTAACCAACCCACGCGTGTGCATTGTGCAACGATGCTGAAGCGCATTATGGTAGCCGCCGCGATACACGCGACAGTATATTTTAACTTTAGTGTAGGTGTGCGAAGGTTTGATTTGTATCCTCCGTGGATGCTTGGCAAATTCGTAATGAAGGTGCTTTTAATTAGCTTGGAGTCTAAACAGAGTAACAGACCATAGCGTTTATCAGAACTCACTTTTACTTGAATGCAATCGAGAGCCAAGGTAAAAAACCTATCTTTTTATTCTCTGAAATAATTCTTGGAGCTTTAAGACTATTGTTTCAAAGGAACTTCTTTTACTAAGTCTATATTTTCTATTACTAAAATTACAAATATATGTGAAGCATGACTTACAAATTTAAACCAAGCACTACTTACAAAATTTAACCTAAGAGGTGGGGTGCAAAGGTTATACAGGGCCTTGTGGAAAACTTAAAGGTATTTATTTATTAAGCCAGGTTGCAGGCCATCTGGTGACAGTCTGAAAAATCTTCCATTTTTGAATGTAGGCTTTATGCAATCTGTGGGCCAACCCCAACAGAAGACGTTTTTTGGAGGGTCCTGAACTGTATAACAGCTTTAAAACAGCATTTTTAAATAGTGCTCCTCGATAGTAGCTTTAGTACTGCATTATTAAATGCTGCACCTTTATAAAAGTATATGGCGATGTTGCTTTATGAGAGCGTATAGTAGCTTAAGTACTAGGGAATACCGGGGCAAGTTGAAACACGGGGTAAGTTGCAACATTGTTTTTTTTCTCGAAAACTATAAGATTGAGTAGTTGTGTTATACAATGTGTGTAAAATGTGCTCTTTTTGCGATATTTCTTTAAGATCGGACTTGTGTTGCAGCAGCAAAAGAAATACGATTGGTTTAAAAGTAGAATGGGATGAAAAATGCTTACCTCCGTTCACAAGATTAATATAAATATTAACCTTATCGGCAAAGCAGAAGCCGTTATATAGCGTCAATTGATATTTCGGAAAAAGTTATTGAATATGTTTGCCAACATTTTTATAATTTTTTTTTTGTATTTACGTGTGAAAATAATCAAAATGTGTTTTTTTATAAAGTTATGTATTGTGTATGTAACGGTAATTTTAATTTGGGATGGTTTTATTGGTCAAGGAGTTATCGTGATTTTTCTTTAAAATGTAGCTCTGGAGCGAAAGATCCACCGGTTTTTAACGTTTTTGCACGTGTAAATTTCAGCAGCACGTTTTGACGGCTGAGTGGATGAAAGGCAAACATTTTTTTTAATGTTGCAATGCACAGACACTTTTATATAGCACATATAATCTTTAACGAAAATGTTATTAACATATACATATTTAATACTATTCAACGGTTATGCTTTTTTTACTTTGACCACTATTTATTTTAATTATTTTGTTTTATATAACTTTTTGTTTTTCATATTCACTATTCTGTATTATAATATTATATAATTTATATTTTATAAGATGTACTCCTTTTTAATGTTAGTTTTTTATATATTTTTGTTTCGCTCTGTATTATAAACATTTAACTTTTAAAAATAAATGATTGATTAGAACTGAAATTTTTTTAAATTTTTTTTTTAATTTTAAAGATTGTTTTTAAAATGGAGAATTTTAATAACACAGTTAAACTTTCGGTGACAACTTACCCCGGTATTCCTTGTTTAATATTTTTTAAAAACGTTTATAAATATCATTTATATTTTATTTTATGCTTATTATTAAAATTTCTGTTAAAGGTCAATATTATATATTTCATAAATTTAATTGTTGCTAAATTGTATATTTTGGATGTCATAAATCTTTTAGCAATACATGTATCAACGTGCCTGGTCTCCCCTAAATTATAAAGGTGAACCTTAATAAAAACATTTGGCAATGTTGATTTATGAGTGATGCATTATGAGTGTTAATCGATTTCCACAATATAAGCTTTAGTCATCTTTTAAAAATGATGTAACTCTATAAAAGCATTATGCGTAGATGCTTTATAAGTGCTTCTCGATAGTTACTTTAGTACAACATTTTATAATGATTAAAGTTTATAAATGCAATTGGCATTTGAAATTCTTGTTTATTATATAGATGCAATAAACTGAGTTAATTATCTTAAATATCTTATCTGTGAAAACTCTTTGAAAATGCAAAAGTCAATACGGAATTCATCTGTGCCTCCAAACAATCAGACCCCTGACATCTGAAATGGAGCTTCTGTACTCTAGGCAGGTTATATGAGTAATAGGAGGCCCCGGTGAGGTCGTTTTAAATTTAATGTTTAGGTTTCATACAAAGTGTTTTATTGTATTATACATATAATCGTTATTACTGATACATTAATAATACATTAATGCATATATGAATAATAAAATTGTCACATTGGTACATTTTTTTATACTGAAAATAATTATCGTCTGTCAGAAAATTGAAGGCAACGTTTTATTTTGTTATAGAAATGCCCTTAATGGATGAAACATTTTATTGTGTTGCTCAGATGTCTTAATACGGGTTATAAATAAAGCTTCTTATTACGGATTAATTATAAAAACCATACATAGGTTTACGGCACGAAATCATTATCACATACCGGAAATTGCGCAGGTTTGAATACTCTGTATTAAAAGTTAAAAACGTAACTTTTAATTATAAAAAGAAAACGGAAATTTGTAATAGAAAATAAAATTAAAGCAACTTGCTAAATTGTCTAAGAAAAATTGAATTTTGTTTTTAAAATCGTTCATTATTGTTTGTGTGAGCTGTGTACTTGTTCTTGTCCCTTGATTGTTTTTTAAACCCGTATAGTGACATTATAATGGTGCAACCGTATAGCAGTATTTAAAAATGCAGCACTAATGTTCTGATTTCATAATAACACTATAGGCACCTGTAAGTGGCTCTATAGTAACACATCTGTTCTTCTCGTGTGAACCCTTTTAGCTTTAATAAACCATGATAGGAGCTTTATAAGGACATTTACGAATGTTACAACCTGATAGCAACATTGGAAATAACAGTATAGTAACATTTATGTTGATATATGAGCCTTGTACGGTTTTATGGTTTGTTGGATTATTGCTAATAGAAGAAACAAACAACAAAACCATTAACTTCAATGAACTAACCTTAGACATAAAATGCCATTCATTCAAGAAAAGACATATTTAAATGAAAGCGTTCGAAAATTTTGCAACAGTATACGAGACAGATGAATAATTTGAATTAAAAAAAGATTTGAAGATCAGGTAGAAAAACAATAAATAGCCTTTGGAAAATACTTTTGGAAAATACATTTGGAAAATACTTTTGGAAAATACATTTGAAAATTACTTTTTTTACAACTCAATAAAATTGAGCAAGTTTTTGTAAATTGTACAATTTGTAAAAAACATGAATCTCTCGAATGCTAATAATGCAATAAAAAAATATTTATTAAATTTATTAATGCATATATTTTTTTTTAATTCCATTTTGTGAAATTTTCTGGCACAATATAAGGCCATTATATTGAATTCATTTAATAAATAAATTATAAATATTGTTGCGATTGAATCTATGTAAAAAAAAACTTAATGTTTAAATATAAACCATTTTTACTATTGTTTATTTTAATTCAGACCCCCCAAAAAATAGGATATGTAAAGATGTACAAAGTGATTTTCACCTCAAAAATTAGATGAAAGTGTTTAAAAATAATTGCTTTTTTGTAAGATTTTTAGGAGAGAGTGTGTATAACGGAGGAAAATTGCAAAGACTTAAAGTATAGAGAAAACCACCACTTTTTTAAGACATCGCCTGAACTTCTTCTCAATTTCATTTCCTAATTTAGATTTCTTGGACCTTTAGCGGTTTTTAACTTAAATTTAAATTTCCTTTTCCATTAAGGAGATATTTAAGAGGAACTCATTCCAAATAGCATTATTTGTTTTTGCTGTGTTCAAATGGCAGCCGATTGATTAAGAAAAGTTTTGGTTTTTGCAAACAATGGAGTTTTGATAAACCATTCTTTACTGATATAAAAAACACCGTCCTCAGAAACATGGTTTGATTAATGTTGTACCAAATCCGCATCATCGATAATGCTTAAATGCTTTACGGAATTCGTGACCGTACCAGCATCGAGGTCGCTTCCCGCATTTGGCGTCCCTTAAAGATAACACCGGGAAACATAAGAATAAACATAATAAGAATAAATTCAAGTGTTTTGCATTATGGGAATGAGTAGGTGAATGATATAGCAAATCCTGTAGGCAAATCCATTGGGTTCTAAAATTAAATTTTGAAACTACATTTTGGTAATGATAAGATTACGGCGTATTGTGTACCGCTCTTTCTCACTCAGAAGCGTGTTAACGCTATTTAATTTTGTTCCGGCGAACAAGAAATCTGCGTAGTTGGAACTGGTGTCAAGAATTATATTTAAAGAATAATACTTTCGTACATTAATTTAAAAATATAACATTTTATTTTGTAAAAAGCAACATTAACTTTGTTGTCATTAGTTAAGAACAAAAAATGTAAGAACAATTTTTTTATTTTTTTTTTAAATTACCTATTTTGACATTAATTCGCTGAAACTGCAAAGGTTTAAATAACTCGCTGGAACTGCAATATAACGGAAATAATTTGTTGATGACCTAAAATTGTGATATTAATTAGCAAGAACCCTTAAGGGTGACGGTTTGTTTGTAGTATTTTTTGTTTTCTAAAAAAAAAATCAAAATGGCTGCGGTAGAAACCCTTAAGATGTGTTTATGTAATTATGTATTTATGAAGGATTAGATTGTTTTTTTCGTAGTAGTATTATTATATACATAGTTATAGTGGTTGCATTCTTTTTACTGGAGAAAATTTTTCTTCAGGATAAATATATTAAATCCCATACGAAAAAAATATACGGAGAAAATTGTCTCCGTATAGATGGTTTTGTATGGGATTTCTCCTGAAGTGAAATTTTCTCCGGTAAAATAATGCATCTAGTATCAAAAAAGATTAGCAAAAATCATTCTTTATTACCAATTATATTTTTTTGTGAGATTTAACTTTTCTACCGACTTAATTCCGCAAAAGTGGTCACCAGCGAGTTAATTCCTCTTTTGCAGTTTCAGTGAAATAATGTCAGCTTATCTCAAAAAACTAAATGACAAAAAGTTTATGTAGATGTTAAATCGTAGTCGTGTATTACTAATGACACAAAAGCAAGGTCAAAAACTTAATTCCAAATAAGTAAAGGCCTAGCTTCGTTGGAAACGGGTAGCATCCTTCCGAAACTTTTTATAACCTGGCCGTTATTGGCAAGCGAGAGTAATATTTTTTAAAAAATTTTGCAACCACCAATTTAACGCAAGTTTCTGATAGCGTTGCTGGCGATGGCGATGCTGGAATTTGTATTAATAAATTGGTTTAACAAACAGAGCTTTCACAAATCATCGGGTTTCAAGGTTTTTATAAGTTGGCGTATTTTATTGATGTATAATTAATTTCAGTCAGTCTAAAATATCTTAAAGACCAAACGTAAGTTCATCTTTGACTAACATCTGAGAAATGATTACTAGAAGAATCTATTGTTGGTTTAAAAGAACTTTGAGAACCCAACGGGTTGTGTTTTTACCATCATAAAAGGTCCACAGGCACAGCGAGTTTTTTAAAAAAATTTATGTTATGTTTTTTTGTAATGGCTTTAAATCCCATTTTATCAATATCAGGAATTTTTTTTTAAAACATGATTTTTTATAGTATCTTTTGTTTGATTTAATTGTTTTTGTTCTTTTGCCTTTTATTGTTTTCTAGCTAAAGGCAAAGAATACAAAAGGTTTTTAGGGCAAACAATGTTTTTTATTTAGTTTTTTTTGAAAAACTTATTTCTGTGCTTTATTTTTAAAGTAATTAGTCATAAAAGATTCACCGCATTGTACAAATACTATTTTTTATTTACAAAACTCCTGACATATTTAAAAAATCCGAAAAATACTTATTTAGACTATAAGTTAAAAATGCGACCCAAACGAATCCACCAAAACATCAACCGCCTCTCTACTCACCAGCTTTACTGTCCACGGTGCCATTATAGTAGATCGGTGCCACGCTCGCCTCGGTCGGGCTCACCGGACCGTCTGGATCTGGTTTGATGCTCTGAAACTGTTGCACGCTGGCCGTTTGGGGTGTGTGCTGTTGCTGTGCTGACATTTTCCACTCCCCGCCGCCCTCGTCACCAAGAAGCGGCTGTAGCATCTGTTGTTGCGGCTGCTGCATTTGTGGCTGCTGCGTGACTGGTCCCACCAACGTCACTGTTATTGTATTATTTATCGACTGCATCTGACTGCAGCTGGTTGCAATTGATGCCATGCCATTTATTAAACTAATGGCGACAGGTGTCGCTTGTTGCTCCATCGACTGTAGCTGATGATGCTGTTGCTGATCCAGTGGCTGTTGCTGATGCTGATGCTGTTGCTCAGCCATAAACTTTTTCGCTGCATACAGTCGAGACATTTTATATTGACTTGTGTATTTATGTAAAGATGGTATATATTTAAAACTGAGTGTTGTATAAATATATATTTATTATATATAAGGTAAAACTGTCTTATTCTAAAAGCTCTCCTCTGTTCCGTAAAAAGTCTGGAATGGCGGACCGAATCATCGCGCTCGAGTAAATACTGCAAAATATATATATATTTTGTGTGTCTGTCTTGTCTCTGTATTATGTGTTTGTGTATGTGTGTGTGTGAGTATATATGCTTCACAGGATGGTTATTGCTTTCGATGTATTAATAATGGATTTAATTTCCAGGGGTGCACTTTATCTCTTTACCTGTTTGTTTGAGTGTGAGTGAGTGTGTGAGTCTGGTGTTTTTGTTGGTCTCGCGTGCACAAAGAATTATTTTGCGTATGTATGCGGACGCGGATGCGCAAAATGAAAATTTAATAATTTGCCGAGAGAGGGTGAATTAACAATCGCAGTTCTGCTACTGTGTACACAACCATACCGCCATACACTCTATACTTCTACTACCACCACCAACACCAACAACAACAGCAACGCGCAGCAACTCTGTGTTCACTCCCTCGCTCACTCTAATTCGACACTTCTCCCTCGCTCTGTCTCTCAGTAGTGACTCTTTATGAGTGTGTGTTTCTGTGTGTGTGTGCACACCTATATACATATGCTATAATATATATTGTTATAATACTGCATTGCACGCGCGTAGGGGATGAACCCGATCGATAAGTTTCATGGAAACGACGAGCGTCGGACCGATACGATACACGGCCCTATGTGTATATATATAATTCACTAACACAGACACAATAGCATAAATATTTTATTTAAAATTACTAGAATTAGTTAGTCTATAGAAGAACCGGCACTGGCGAATTTATTCCCGTACACCGACAAAGACGACGGACGACCAACCGACGAGCGTTTTGACGCAGCGAACAGCGGCTATTCTAAGCAAGCAACAAGTAGCTGCTGTATGACTGTGTGTAGCTGCGATGATCGCTGTGTACTGTTATAGTATAGTAGATACACATGACAACACACACCCCCATACACCCGCGCAACAATAAGCAAATCCACAGGTACTATTGCACCAGCCGAACAAGTGGTTTTTTGCACGGCGGCGGGCGTCCCGCAACTCAATCGTCATCCACAGCAGCCCACCAAATATCAGGACAGCTTAAAAGCACTTCACTGCAATACAGAACACTTGAAAGGTTTCGCGACTGGGTTTGTTAGCTTTGTATGGCGCACGCAAGCCGAATACGCGCGTTCTTGCGTTATGTAATGCAGTCCTCAAAATGGAGGCTTCGCACTTGGCGGTATCGCTCACTTTAATCTGTGTTTATACGCTCACAGTTGGAGATCTGCCCGTTTTTCCATAGCTTTCAAGACAGGCATGCTGCTTTTCTTAGTATAAACAATAGACCTGGCGGCCATGCTGTCTCGCTTGCTTCGATGCACACGCAACAACGACACTGATGACAATGACGAAAACGACATAACCTTGCACGTACCGAAAAAAAGCTCTGCCTATTTTATATCCTCCGTCTTTTGGCGCAGTCTGTTCCTGGTGAGTCACTCTGAATTGCACATCCGCACTAATCAATTGATTCACTGATATTCACCGCTGTCACCACTGTCACTACTTCGAGCACTTTCCGCAAACGCAAATCTCTATGACCGGAACAAAATGAAGCGCGTCTCGAACAAATACACTATACACACATACATACACGGAAGCACTGTGCACTGAGAGTGAATGTTTCGGTGTGTGTGTGTGTGTCCGCTCGGGGGTTGCGAGAGTGCGTGTGTACAATATGTATACGTGTAGGTGTGTTTGAGTGTGTGAGTGAGTGCACGGCGAGCACAATTTAACACACGTAAAACTGTAGTACGACGTGCGTCAGATTTGACGTACCACTCCCTTCTATACACAACAGGCGTTATGCTCAACTCTATGCAGTCTCTCCTCTCCCGCCACCACCACCGCTGACACCGCTGCTGCTGCTGCTGCGCGCGTATAGACGCTGCGATTTTTTTGTGTTTGTTTCAGATGTGCGCAGACGCAATGAGTCGGTCGCCGTCAACGTTTCTAACCCTCCACCCTCTCTGCCTATACATTGCAGCGGCGCACAGTGTGCTATTATTTATATTCTAGAGGAAAATTTGATAATGCATGAGTGTATCGGATGTAAAGGTTACCCCGATGAACATTATATTTTAATGTTGCTGTTTTTAAGGAGGTCTAAATGAAGTTCTATATAATTTATAAATTTAACAATAAACTGTTTTTATAATATTTTGTAATTGGTAAATATTGGATTTTTTTATTGAATTTTTAAAAATGTTAATTTTTTCCTTAGTATAGTCGTTTGTATACTATTACTTATTATTAATATTTATACTATTATTTCATACTCGTTTATTATGAGGTGATTTATAATCTTTATGTCTTTATATCTACAAAATGGCGACTCTAAATTTCAAAAATCAAAACCCTAAATTTTGGCTGAAAATAGTGTACAACTGATAGAAATATTGGGCTCTCTATTTAGCTTAACACAATTGTATTCTCTAAGAAATTGAAAGCGTGCATCTACATTATAAAATATATACTTTTATTTTAAATCTTCCTTTACAAGTTGTTTGGCCGAGTGCTCTTATATTTAATGAAAGGCAATAGGTAATGTAAATACTTTCAAGCCTTGACATTTTACGCCACTCCAAACTCTTGGTACTGCATTCTTTTAAAAGATTATTATTAGTTCAACCTAAATTGAGCGCTAAAAAAATGAGCCATAAAACATCGTTTTAAGCACTTTAAATTTGCTCTACAAATATATTATAAACAACAAATTAAACGACGGCTCCAAATCGCTAGCAAATTCGGGCCGTAAACGACCGAACAAAGGAAGGCGCTGAGCACTTGCTAAATACAAGGCAGCTCTGAAAATATACAAGTGAGACTATAAAAACAAGTAGAGCCACGTTGGAGAGGAAGGAATGGCTCAAAAGCAAAAACCCCGCTTTTGTTAAAACTATAGAGGAAGAAGCAAACGGGAAGCTCTCGGAGAAACGGCAACGCTCCTTTAAAGAGCAAGACCTCGGCACGAAACGACGGAAGGACCAAGGCAACGTAGGCGGCTCCAGAGATAAACCAAAACCTGGCCCCTCAAATCCTGTGCAAAGGGGCAAGACCATGAAGGACGCGCTGGTTGAAAGCGCTCTGCTAGTTGCCCTCGTCGATGCCAACTCTCTATATAGCAAAAAATGTGTGCTTCTGGAGATAAAGCTAATCCAAGCCATGGTGAAAGCCAGTGTGGAGAGCAAAAAGCTTCCAGAATTCGACAGCGCGGGCTGGATACACGACTGTGAGATGTTGCAGTGTAAGGATAGCTACACCCTGGAGTGGTTGAAGGAGTAATGGGAAGATGGCTCGAGCCTTCGGCTCAAACGTCGCACAAAGACAGAACCGGATACAGCAGGAAATACGACCTAAGTAGGAAGTAGTAGTAGGAAGAATTCAGGGTCTTGGGATGCAATTACAATTTATTCCCCTCCAAAGAAGAAGGTAAAATCAAATCAGCCATTTTGGCTAAAAATTATCTGAATATCCTTTTTGAAACTAATTTCAGCACAAAAGATATAGCGGTAATTCTATGCACCGACCGTAAAGACAGGAAGAAAAGCATCCTCATAGCATCATCCTACATGGCGTATGAGGAGGTTGTCCACCACCGGAGATCGCGGTCCTTGTTAGTGAAGCGTGCCGTAGAAAAGTAGCTATCATCATCGGCGCAGACACAAACGCTCAAAATCATCTTTGGGGATGTAGGGATACAAACAAGAGAGCTGAGTTACTTTTAAATGTTATCTAAACATCGAGAGTATTCATAGCTTATGAAGGATCGGATCCAATATACGTAGGACCAAACTCCAATAGCGTTACAAGTTTGACACTTTTTGACGGGACAATCCCTTTTAATTGACTTCAATATGTCGAGTCCACTGTTCTTTTGAGCATTTGTACAAATATAATTTGAAATAAGCTAAAATAAGCAATTATATTAAAATAAGCTAAAATTGGCTCAACAAGAAGGTCCTAAATTAATTTAATATGTATAAAACGTTTTTCTGCCTTACTCATCTGAAGATACGGTTACCCAACAATAAGAAGTTAGAGCTTATTGTTTGTTGCCCTAATTATTAAATAATATATATAAAATTATATATTTTATATCCAGTACATAATCATTTCCTAATATCCCAGAGAAAATTAAATAAGAAATTAGAGGACGTATGGAAATATTAGGCTGACATAATTAAATTTATTAGAGTAAAGTATTTTTTTCCCATTTTCTGATAAATGCGCGGGCTTTATATATATATATATTTATATATATATATTTAGATATGTGTTTCTGTATACAAGGACTTGTATAAGCATTCCTATTGGATTTTGTCTACTATGTCTACATAATTGCGATC
>JAAAKO020054714.1:0-10768 GCA_010015015.2 Bolitophila cinerea | reverse complement strand
AGTGTATATATTCAAAAATATATAATTATATATACATATATACACTAAAAAAAAGAAGAGACGGTACAGATTGTAAAAAATCCATGTTCAAATATTTTATTTTTTATTTATTTTAATTTATATAAAGAAATTATATTCCAATCTGTAATGTTAATTGTATCAAAAAATATCAATATTTTATCAAGGTAATGTTTCGATTTTCTTGGCATTCATGATCTGGAATGAATGACGTTGGCTTTCTATATAATTAAAAATAGAAAGAAAAATATTTCTCTTTTTCTGTCGAAATTCTGTATAAAATTTTTGCAGTTTAAACTACAAGAAACCACAATTGTGTAAAAATAATTCTAACACCAGTAAAGCAGTGCAAACTAAAAATTAGTCTCACAGATTCAAGGCAAATTGGGTTAATATCTTTTTATTATTATTGATTCATATTTTCGTATAAAATCTAATAAATCATCAATGAAAAAAACATATTTTTTTATGTTTTGTTTATAAAAAAAAATTTTTAAATGTTTTTTCTTGTTTTTTTTTCTTTATATTTCTGTATAATTCCTCTCATTGATCATTTCTAGTTTAATACAGGTACGTCTTTCGGACTAATTTAGTTCAGTGATTCTTTAGGAAAAACTATAATGAATTTAAAAAATATATTTTAGGGGTAAAATAAAAAAAATCAATATAATTAAAACTCCTATTATATGCAAACTAATAAAATAAATAAAATTAATTAAATTAAACAAATTGCCGAAGCTTTTTATTTCGGAAGTTATTAAATAAGCCAAACACATTATACAAAACACCCTATATCTTAGTAGGTGGTAAAAATAAACATAAAAAACACAGGAATCTCCCGTAAATTTGTAATAAGCTAATAATAAAAGATTTGTAATGAAATTCATATTTTTTTTGTTCAGTGTACTAAACATATATGGTAGAATGTAATTTAAGCTTGACACAAGTACATATTATATAAATATATGCATATACCCAAATATTAGAATTCACAGACGCGAAAATACAGTATTCTTACCACAAAAAGTAAAATAAAACAACACAAATTAAACAAAAAAAAATTATATGCCAATTACGTAAAACATTTCCAACTCTTCTTATGTGAAAATTATTTCAAATGGAAAAATGCAAATTATTTGAAGGGAAAATAATTAATGAACGCTTTACATTTTTTTTCGGTATAAACACAGTGTGTATAACATAATAATATATATGTATATCTATATAATAATGCCTGTAAAAATATTTTATGTATGTTTCTTGTTTAATTGTATATATATATATATATATACAGAAACATACGAACATTTCTTATTACACATGCACAACCGATTTTAACTCGTACGAAAACGAATGTGTATTGTGTAGACATTGCATATATGTATATATATATGTATGTAACGTAATCTCAACTTTAAAATTCAAATATAATACAAATGAATGAATAAATGTAGATTTATATATCAAAATTGTTCCCTTATAATTTTCAAAACACACACACACACACACACACACACACACACACACACACACACACACAAACGTACACACACACACCACATGTGACTGAAGTATTTATGACGTTCTCATTATTCATCCCTTTATTCAATTAATATACATCTGTATTTCGTTTCTTGGTATGAGTATGTGTGTGTGTGTGTGTGCGGCTTGTGCTGTATGCCCGACTGCATATGTGTGTGTGTGTGTGGTGTGTGTTTTTTGTCTGACTGTGTGTACTGACGTACATATATTATACTATATGTGTGAATGTATGTGTGTGCTCGAAAATATAAAAAACGTGGTGTCTTTTCTCTTAGGAAAAGTTCCGTCTTAAATTTTCTCATTTGCTTTTCCAAACATTTCCGTTTTATTATTTATTCCACAGAGTTTGGGTGTGTGGTGCAGGGAGAAATCGCAAATCGTGGCAAAGGGAGACGTATTTTTGTATGTACATTTTGAAAATGTTTTACGCTGCATGTATACTATAATGTATGTACATACATATATATATATATATATATATACTTTCTTATAATCTATATATGTATTATACTAGTACTGATATTGCAGAATTTATAATTTTTGTTTTTAATGTGCAGTGTGAGTATGTGTGTGTGTGTGTGTGTGTGTTTGTCTGTATTTTGCTTATTAAAATTTATATGTATATATTTTTAACTATTATAGTATAGCATATATCTATAAACGAATTTGCACATGCAGATAATCTGTCTCGACTTATTCGCTAGGCTAACATATACATATACGATATATGTATTTATTTGTCTAATTGATAAAGTTTAGCATTGAAAAATCTTCGCTCGTAATTATAAGACGTTGGTTGATGAGATTCTCAGGAAATAATTTCATTCGGATTTCGTGTAATAAGATATAAATCGTTTCTGATGTATATTCCATATTTTATTTATATATATATGTTGTGTTGTCGCTCAGTGGCGCATTGCTTGGCAGAGAACTGTCAAAACACATGGAACAATTAAGCCTTCTCTATAAGATAACGGATATGCTCTTCGCGCGACAATTATTGATTGCATTTTTTTCTTCTCTGCAGGAGCAACTTCTTAACATTGACTTTACCTTCTCGCAATTGCGGAACATTACTCCAAATGCCACCCCTCACGTTCCAACCAACAAAATGTAGCTTAAAAATTTCAGGGTGTAACCCCCACCCCCTTCCCCAACTCGCTTTGCCTTTGTCGCGTTGTAACGCAACGAATGAATATGAATTGCGGTCGTTTTCCTTCGAGTATATTGGTATTAATGCATGTGTATGTGTATGTGTACGTGTGTGTGTGTATATATATATATATATGGGCTGTTTGTATTTTCACTACTTGACTAAGAGAACAGGGCTCAAGTGAAAAACAGAGAAAACCAGAAAATATGCACGGAAAATAAAACATATTTATATACAGACGTTGAAAACAAAAAAATCACATAGCAGGAAGAAAAACTAAATACTGTATATATAATACTCGTCACGTACATACGAATATATATATATACATATATAATTGTAGATATTATATTATATGCAGAAAATGTGTTCAAATAAGAAATAATGTTAAATCTTACTTTGATTTGATGTATACAACTTAATTAGAATTCTACGTGTATTAACATAAACGAGAATCTTCCTACCTACATATAAACGGATACATATACTCTATATATATATATATATACATACATATGAACATACATGTGGTATATTCCTTCGAGTCTTACGTTTTACACATTTTATGTTTACCGATGCAAACATATGTGTGGGTATGTGTGTGTTTACCTCTGTACTAAGAAACGAGCTAGTGCATACAAATATAAAACCAAACAGTTTATTCGTTTATTGCATATGTGTGTGTTGCAATAAGGGTATATACGAGTATATGAGTGCACTGTGTTTTTGTGAGTATATGTATATATATATATATATATATACGTATTTGTATGTGTGTTTATATGTGTCTTCATAAATGAAAAAATAAGACACTCTCGTACTTTCGTACTTTCAGAAGACGGATTTACACAAATTTGCGGAAAATACATTAATAAAGAAAAAAGTAGGCAATATAAAATAAACTGCGTATGTAAACTAGTGCTGTCAATATATGACATTTTTTATTATTAATATATTAATCGTATTAGGCTTTTAGCGTTTAGCTAATATAAGATGACTATTATAATACAACGCCGGCGTTGTCCATCCGTACTGTTATCATTGTTAGTATTAGTACCTGTATTTTAATAAATTTACCAAGTAATCTTTCCCTTCATAACTAGCCTGCATTTAAATTACAAAACGACATTTGCATAAAATTACAGAATTGTATATGAAGGCTATATGCTCCAAGACCTGAAGCATACTAGAATAAACCTGGCTAGACTTTTGCTACTATACAACTAGTTGTTTTGCTATGGGTCTCACGTGGCCTTTGATCGGTGCATCTCCTGCACCGCCAACCTAACCTAACATAACCTATATGCAACTGGGTTCTTTACGTACTTATGTAGGCAAATACTTTCAAATTGCCTTCAAAAGGGTAAATATAAGTATTTGATAGTCTCCTTACAACAAATCCAACAATGTAAATAGTTTCCTGAAATAAAAAAATTTATGATAATTTTTTTTTTATTAAAACTTAAAATTTTGACCTTTACGCGATTCGAACCCTAATTTCTCGAAATTTTTGGATGCGTAACTCGCCGTCGCCTTACCACTGACGTATAGGAGATATACAAGAGCGTAACTGAATTTTGCTGAAATAAAGAAACGTAATGTTGCAGGGTAATTGAAGCTTTAACTGCAAATTAGCTACACTGTATAGACTGTTTTACAACAAAAGGCTATTTGCAAGTCATTTGAAAGTATATCGCTGCATAGAAAAAACATAAATGATAATTGCAACCAAACCTGCAGAAAATGCTATTTGCAGGGTACCCTACAAGAAAAAGATTAAAGCAGTTCAATTGCAGATGGCTGAAAAAACATGAATAAAATAGTAATAGCCAATTAAATAATTTTTAATTGAATGCAAACCTTTATAATTCTGAACGGCTCCTTTGACAAGTTTGGGACTTTTCTGATGATTGATTTTACGCTAAAAATGTTTTGGATTGTGATGGTTTTGACGAAATTTAAACGCGTTTAATTGTCGTAAGAAACGTTGAACAAATGTTTTACGGTGACAGTCAAAATATACCTTTTAAAAATCTACCATAATCACCAATAATCTATTTTTCATGTTTTTGTTAAAAAAGAAGAGTATGCTGCGCTTGCGCACATGATTTTTGTTGTGTACTGAAAATTGTATGTGGTCTTTTTCATGTTACCTGTTTGACAGACATAAAACCGCTTTGTCCAATGGCTGCAATTTGTGGGTTTTATGCGGTGTCAGCGTCAACAAAAAAAATACATCTTCACGACCAATGAAGCGAAAGACAAATGAGATACGTGATGGTGGTCTAGAATCAGCAGTGCTGGATTATCTTTTGTAATGCATATCTTTGAAAGCGTTGCAAAATTTCCATTTCTTTTGATTTTTCATCTACACAGAAGGATTTCTAGGACCATTCGTACGTTGTGTGCATGTTTGTGTCTGTAGAAAATATCGTTTATTTTTAACATCCTTATTTTTGATATAATTTTTGTGTTTTAAGTAAAATCGGTGCAATAGATTAGTAATCTAATAAATGATGGTTAAATATGTATATTACAATGAATAAACGCATCCATTTACAAATTCAATTTAAATGTACATTAAACACTTCCATATTTGCATTTCAATGACTTCAATACATAACTTCCATTTTCTACTGTCATCACAATTTTTAGCAACACAATTTCTAAATTTTGTCAAATGTCTAAAAAATGTTAAAATATTCAGACACTACAGAATTTCTACTTGTTTTCTTCGAATTTAATTTCAGAAATTCTGTCGCAACATAATTTCCTGTTTGTGATTTTCAGGAATTGTGTTCGAACAGAAAATCTGAATTTAAATTGAAATGGAGGCAAATAAAAATTCTGTTGCGTCAGAATTTCTAAATGTTGGTTTAGAAATTGTGTCGCTAGAAATTGTGACGCTATGCCGTCCAGAACGCTATAAGTCGAAGCAAATTTTGGGATCAAATGATTGGACATAGATAATGTGTAAATTATGATTTGTTTTAAAATTATGAAAAGTCAGTGCAATTTAGTTATAGCATTTAGTTTCCATAGAAACCAAAATTGGGAGTTTATTATTTTGGTTTATTTTGCAATGGCATATTTTCATTGGGATAGAGTTACACGATATTTTTGATTGAACAATTTACATGCTGTTCTGTGTTTGTCACAGCGAGATTAAAAGTATTCATTTTAATTTTCAGCTAATTTTCAAAGCACACAAACACCAAGTAAATACACTTCAATATTGCCAGATGCTCAATAAATTATACATACTAATTTTATATTGTTTATAAGCACTTTTATCATTGCTCAAATACATTTTAGTATTTCTTACAGTTAATTTTATTTCATTTTGTACTACAAAATCCCGGCATAAATATTCCGGACTTAATAAAATTATTTAAAGATTTTTATTTTAATATAATTCTCAATTTTTCAAAATAATCCGAAAATGGGTTGGGTACAAAATCCCGACATTCAAATTACCGGATCATATAAAAAAACACTTACAATAATTTTGTTATTCCGGCACTATTTATCGATCCTTTACAAGAACGAGTTAATAAAAAATAAAAAAGGTGTTTAGTACCTAGTTTGCTCAATAGGGTATCACACACTGCACAGGTAAAACATTTAAACTATAAAAATAATTAATAATGGCATCAAATTTTAAATACTTATCATTAAATAAAATTAAAAAATACGACACAAGTTCTAATTAGGACTTGTAATAAAGAATATATTATTTTTTTTTTTTAAATTTTCTGAACAATATATAATATATTACAATAAATTAAGCAATGAAGCCAATGGATTTTGTTACATTTGTCCAAATAAGAACATAACTTTTATTTAATATTTTTAGGATATTTTTAGAAATATATTTAAAATTAAAATTAATATTCGTATATTAAGTAAATTTCATTTATATAGATTATTGTAAATATTATATATTTCTATTTTTAAATGTTTTATGCATGACATGTATATTATTTATATATTTTACACATACACATGTAATTTGTCAATTCAAATACAATTTCTCAGATAGCATAAGTCTTGCCAGAAAATAAAAATCCGCACCATAATTAATGATGATTTCACCCCTCACGTACAAGGAAGGGGGGGTTATTCCGCCGCGCCGCGATTTTTAAGCTTTCATTTCTGCCATCACGTGGTATTACGTTTGTGTTTTACATATCGTTTTACGCGCGCCCTTCGCGTTACGCTACGCAATGAAATATACATATACATACATACACATACACACACACACACGCACACATTCTTTTACAAACATATATGTCATATATGTACGCCTGTACGGTTATGAACGTGTGTATTTAGACTTTTAGAGAAACCAAAAGTACGTATGAAAAAAAACCTCATTGATGATAAGACGTATGTAATGTGTATGTGTATGTGTATGTGTATGTTAGGTATGTATATGTATGTATGTTTGAGTATTATTCGGGAGTTTGGGCTTAATTTGCATATCGTATAAGGAACATTCAAAATTATATACTCCACGTACGAGTAAAGTCGTATATCTACTTATATAACGATATATATATATATAGATGTATAGGTAGAGTGTAGACTGTAGGATATAAATGGAGTGGTGCAAATCATATCTTGCAACTGAAAATCATATAGAAATGAATAATATAATGTAGACATAAATAGTCTATATAGAGACATCTATATTTGATCGATACAATACCAACACACATATATACACATAAAACGTATGCACGTACACAAAAGTACATCATATATTAAAATATAAAAAAAACAGTCAACACAAAATAATATTTAAACTCACTAAACTGTAACTGTAAATTTATTAATTAAACGCTAATATAAAATATTGTTCAATTTTAATCAATAATATTTTACTTACAAGCACACACACACACACAGACATTATATATTGTATAGATGAGTGTGCGTGTGCTTTCTATTCTTTATTATACATAATATTAACGGATAGAAGAAAAACTCAACTGCTTCGAGGAGAAACGCACACAATTACATTCGCGCGTATGCATGCATACATATAAAACATAGAACACTATATGTATAGATTGTGTGAGTGCGTATGTGTGTGTGTGTGTGTGTGCATGAGTATGCTTATAAGAAAAATGATGGAAAGAAGGGAGATTTTTTCTTCTAGTATTTGCGAATATACATTTGAATAGGGGTTTGTAATTATAACGATGGAATTTTATAAGAGATGGAAGGATAATCAATAATTGTATGGTAAGACGTACGCGAGGACGCTTACGCTAGAAATATACGTTTTAATTTAGTAAAAAATATTTAATATTTATACTAAAATAATTGATTTGGAGTCAATTCAATTATATTTATTTTAATAACTCTTTTTACAGTAACAGGTCAGATTCATAAAAGGTCAAATTATATGAAAAACTTTGAATGGTCAAGTTGAGCATAATCTGCGGCACACCCCAGTCGATTAAAAAAGGTTTACCCTTATTTTGTGTCCGGCAGATTGTTTGTATAGGTCAGTGAACGCAAGGGGAAGGGAAAATAACAATTATTTTGAAGTGCACAACGATCGTTGTTGTATAATGTGAAGAATTTAAAATGCTATTACATATAAATCATACAAAAACCGAGCTAAACTATTTAATAGTTTTTATAATTCTAGTCATTGCGTTGTGTATGGTGATAAGATTATAGATATTTAGAAAAGGGTTATATAACGGTAACAGGTAATAAAATGTAACGAATTGATATTTTATAATTATTAATATAGTGGGGTTAGTTCGTTGTATTTGATATATTTTTTAGGGATATTTAACATATTTACAATTTTATTTATCAAAATATATGTTGTCTCCTTCAAAGTAATCTCCATAGACTGCAATGCACTAATGCTCAAAAACCCCCGACTCTTCTCTGGTACTAATGCGTTTTATTAGCGTATGGTCGGATTCAGCAGCTCGGTCAATTTTTTACTATATGTGAACTCAGTATATTGTTGGTAAAATTGAATATTTTTGTTATTTTTATTAATCATTTTTTTTAAATATCATCAAAAGCACGTAGATAAGTAGCACTGTAATTATGACGTCAGATATTTTAAAATACAGTATCCAGAAAAGAATAGCAATCATCATCTTTTTTACTGTTTAAAGTTATTTGTGATGTTTTTTAAATTCTTTTTTATGATACACACATATGTAGCTATATAAAAAACCAAAAAAATATGATTATTTCTACGGTATGTACCTAAAAAATGTTTTATGGTACAGAACCAATGTAGTCATTGCAAGCAAGACTGGTAGATTTATCAATTAAATAGTATTCTTTTATAATCGATATATCGACTTTTATAAAAATGCATTTAATTTTTGTTTTACCCACATAATGAGTAACACACATTTTTTTCGTTGTATGAATTTCAATTTTTAAATGATTTTTTTTAATTTTGTTTATTTATGATTAATAGTTTAAATTATGATCCATTTGCTGTCATATTTTTTTTTTTTTTTATAATTTTTAATTTTCATATAATTTTGACTCTTTTATTTTTATAATATATAGTATTTATTATATAATGATAAATGATTAAATAATATATGTTAGTTCACATAGATAAATCATGAAGTACAGTGAAGCCGGAATAATATAGTCGGACTTTGCGGCAAAACTATCCTTCCGAGTAGAAATCCATTTTTACTAGATACTTGTCACATCAAGCAAACTGATTTGTGTAACTTTGCCTAACATTTTAATCAGTTTACATGTCGATTTATTAAACAATTTTTTTAATCTTTTATAATAAAGTCAATTTTATTAGGTGAAATTTTGTACCAAACATAAATATTCATTTATATATTTAATTATATATATATATTTCCAAGTTTTTTTAAATAAACTAAACATATATATATATATTAGCGTTATATATATATATATATATCAATTATCGAAAGTACTGCAATCAGGTGCTCTAAGGAAAGACAATCCAAGCTATTTTGGAAATGTTTATATTTCAAAAATGACACGAAGGCAAGAATAGAATGCCTTTTCTGTAAGGCTGCGACAATTCTCACCGTTCGGAAACATTGTGAAAATGATGCACATGCCGACGTTAATTCACTTGAGAATAAGTCACATGCTAGTTTTGACTTATTAACATTTGAATTTCCGGGTTCAAATCTATTTTAGCATACACGTTTTTTTTGTTAATGATTTTCATTTTTTTTTCTGGAACGTTTTTAGTTAAAAGAAATCGCGCGAAAATAAGAAAATTGAGAAACTAAGAAAATATGATAAAAATTTAAAAACACAAAATATTTTGTTTTTATACTTCATTTTGTGTTTTTCAATTTTTATTATTTTAAAATAATATAAAATAAATAAAATGAAAACACACAAAGTCAAGTGACAAAAAATAAAGCGAAACTATAAGATAAAACTATAAAAAAAAATTTTTAAAGGAAGAACAACCTATTCCCAGTTTAATTTTCAAAATTTTGATTTGCTAATATTTCAGATTGATGAAATATTGTATATTTTTTAATTTGTATTCTACATATTAAAGCGAACTAACATATAAAAATGCAATAAACATTAGACTAGCACATGTTTTATATGCATTTTGAAAAGAATTTTGTGTCTATCAAATCAGAGCCCCTACTGAAATGTTTATTGAAACATATATAACTTTCTATACAAAGGAATAAATTGAAATTGTTATACCGAAAAATACTTTCGGGTCGTTTTATGCCCTTATCACGGTTTTATTACAATTAACCTATATTCTTAATCCTTTGCTTCCTTTTTTTGTTCTCTACCCTTTCAAATTTGTGTTGCACGGATTTTCTTAATTTAAAACAAAATTTAGTTGTTAGGCAAACAATAATTTTATACAATTGATTTCAAGGCATAACATGTAACATATCACTCAATAAGTCCGTAGGATGAAACATAGATGGCGTTGCTATGTAATAAACCATATGATTTGTAGGAAGTACTAACCTTAAAAAGATATCTGTCAAAATTTCATGACACTCCGACGATTAGTTTACA
>JAAAKO020054703.1:0-10768 GCA_010015015.2 Bolitophila cinerea | reverse complement strand
AAGAGTGCTGCGCTTGCGCAGCACATGATTGTTGTTGTATACTGAAAATGTTTTGGGGTCTATTTCATGCCGCCGATATTTTTAGGGTAAATAAAAATAAGCTCTTATTCTCAACCGTATCTTCAGATGTCGAAGGTAGAAATACTTTTTATACACATTCAATCAACTTTAGACCCACTTGTTTGTGCTTTTTTTGCTTATTTAAAATAAATGCTTATTTTGCATATTTATAGTCACAGTGTCACAATATCTAGCGACACAATTTGTAAATTAAAATTTAGAAATATTGACGCGTTAGAATTTCTGAAATAGAAAATTTCAACAACTTAGAAATTATGACACGACAGAATTTCTGTTGCCTCCGTTTAAATTTAAATTCAGAAATTCTGTCGCGTCCTAATTTGGTTATTTGGCCTAATATGGGTAATTAATAAAAAACCTCCTATGCGGAGTTTTTTTAGATTATTTTGTAAAATACATTTGACTATTTTTTTTAGGAATTTTAAATACAGTTTTAACAAAATATTGTTTCTCAAAATTACTTTTTTTTCCAAAATTATATATTACAATTTTACAAAATAATGGATTACAAAATTCGTTTTTTTTTTGTTTTTGTAAACATATACGCATTTGCGTGTATTTTAACAAAGAATCTAAAAAGCTCCCCATAGCAAGTTAAGTTTTTAAGGTCACTTATCCAAAAAAACTTAATTAGCTCATCTTATTTAATAAAAATAGGAAATTTTCCAGCTCTTATTCCACTTCTGACTGTATATTTCTCATTTTAGCCTGATACAGCTTGAATGTTTCCTGGATTTTTTTTAATTAGAGAGCCAACATTTTTTAATAACCAAATTTCTATAGACAAAATTTAAATTCTGTATGGATCAGAGCCGGAATTCGGACCGAGAACAGTCGGCACTTAAAGATATTAATATACCCATAACCATATACCAAGAAATTAAATTATTATATAAAATAAAAAAATGGAATACATAGTTTATTTAATATATATCATTTATAGGATCAATGGGCGTCTGAATAATTGTTTTTCTGTATTCCACAAACCAGGTATAGGAACGACAGCGTTAATTTCCTTAGTATGATCATTAACTGATCCATCAGTTTCAACCAAAGATATTTTTTTGGTAAAATGTCTTTCAAGTATTAGAACAGCCTGCGGTAATGAGAAAGGCATAAATTCTGTTTTAGCCACACCAATGTTTTTCGAGAATCTAAAATTTAAAATATTTTACATTATTACTGATGAATGGAAGGAAAAATCGTTTATTGATGTTTTGTTCAAATAAAGAAACTAACCGTTTCTGTGATATCTTGAAGGCCTCTAACCCTTTCAAACGTTTAATAGCATATACAACATTCGTAAGTTCGCGTAATTCTCTAAAATCAAGAAACTAATTAAGGATATTGTAATAATGCTCATAAACCCTGTAATTTAACGTATATTTTTATATGATAGGATAAACCTAACAAAATACCAGCAGTTGTTCATAATATAAAATCACACATTAACTACCACATAAAATAAATATTAAAATTACCCACAACGATCGAAAAATTATATTCAAATATATGTAATTGACGTTTGAAATAACAATGAGCAATTGAGCATTTGAATACAGTACGAATTCAACGTTCCACCCGAATAAATCGTACTCTCTAATTTGCTCATAGCGCATTCGCCTTATAATTTCCACATATAATTACGATTGAATCCTAAATAGCGTAGTGTGTAGACAGAGTACTACATATATAAGGATTCCCAGGATAATCAGTGAGGCCAGTATACCTTCTCGCATCATCGTTGCAGTGCATTTAATCTCAAAGCGTAAAGCTAAAGTGACTTTAAGTGAAGAATTTACAATGGAATTGCTAAGGATTCAAACATTTTGCCTGCTGTTGATCGGCTACGAGTTCAGGGTCAAGGATCGTTTGCTGATGCGATTGCTTGCGGCAGGAAACTGGATATGCTTATTTATGATTTCGATTCCGGAGGCACACTATGTGGTCGAAAATGCGTCCGACATTCCACTGATGTCTGATGCCCTGTGTCCATTGCTCACCTGCATCCTGTCGTTATGCAAAGTGGTGACGTTCTGGCAGAAAAAGACGCATTTCTATGGAATGACTAAACATATTAAGGACATGTGGCAGAAAGGTATATTTAAGGTAGTTTTTAGCTAATAAATCCAAAAATTTGCTATTTTCATAATAATATAATCTTAAAAGAAGATAACCTTAAAAGCGGATTACCATGAAGTAATTTTATCTCAAAATTTTAAATCCATAATTTATTCTACTCAGTAAAAAAACTAAATAATTTGTAAGTGAATACATTTTTTTTGCGATTGTGAAGTTTTTTTGTGGTTAGTTTTTAAAAATATAACTTTTAAGGAATATCGGTTATTATCTGAATTAAAATATTTTCTATAACCGACCGCACTGTTGCATTGATGTTGAAATATACGTCTCTTGATAAAGAGACGAACGCACGCAGGTCTCAATTTGGACACATTGTGCTCACTGTTATAAATGTACCCAAAATACTAAAAGAAATCTGCAGCAACCTGAAAAATTGTGTAATAAATAAATAAAATTATTTAAAAAAATATTGCAATTAAAATTGATTGCAAAACTATATAAGTTATTTGAACAAAAAATTTAAATTAAAAAAAACTGCACATTACGATGCATTTCAAATGGCTGATACCATTTAGACCTCGCACTGTACGATGCATTTTAAATGGCATTTTTGCAATAATATGTCCGCAGACATTTTTGAAACATTTGACTTGCTTAGTTTAAATTCACATCCACGATAACCATCTATGTATCTCACAAGTAACGGCTTCATAATCCCCAAATGCAGTAAATGCAATGAATCGGTAACGGTAATCCTCAACCACGTCGATTTTTAACCGAAATAATGGTGTTACTATAATGGTGTTTGAACGATATAGTTTTTATGATGGCCTTCGTAAAGCCTAGCCAGAAATCCAACATCTGTTTTTGAAATGACAATTTGGCCCGGTGGGAAAATTGTATAATGAAGTAAAGTTGAATGAATGCCTCGTGCACAGCATTTCAAGCAAACCGTCTTGGCCATTGAAATTTACAACCCCTGCAACAAATAATACAAATATTTTTCAAAATAATTCATAAAACAAATATTTTAGATGTTTACACACGCCATTTTATACCTTTAATAAATGAACGTGCTGGTGAATCCCATATGAATGCCCTTATTTTTACTGTCAATCTATATCCATTTATTAGTAATCCATCACTCAATAACGGTTCCATATCGTCGACGAATTTCTCCAAAAAATCTTCTATTCGGCCAGGCTTAGAATTACCATAAAATAAACCAAGTATCATTGGGTCCACGTGAGGCATGTTTTGTATATTATACAAAATAGGCCAAAACTGATCATTACTACTTTTATAAAATGGGAGTCCATCAATGTTAATATTGATTTCGATTGATTTCGCCTCTTCTATATCCTGAAAGCAAAGTCGAAGACTGAATTCAATCCCGCGGTGCCAATATTGTCCACCATTTATCTGTGATGTAACATGTTCAAATTTTTAAATACGAAACACATAATAGACGTGAATAAAAACACAATTTCAATTTTTAATAATTAAAAATAACATAAGCATAATAGTTTGAGGATTGGTGGACAAATTCATCTGTGGACCTAGTTTTTGCATCAACTCTCCCAATGCGTACTGACTAATTTTAAATTTAATTGCCCAATTCCTCAATAACACTTCCATACTCGCTCCTTCATCAATATCCTTTTCCTCAAGGTCGACTTCAAATGGTTCGTCGTATACTTCATCCTCGCTTGGGCTGAAATAGGGCTGATCATGATCATCGTTACTAAATTCGTTTTTCTCATCGTCCGAATGGGAACTATCGCATTCATTTGATGATGTAGGCAACATAAGATGATGGATTCAGATGATAATGTTGACGGCAAAGTGCAATTGTGGCACTATTATTAGTCAAAGGCACTGCAGCGATTGTAGAAGCATCACTATTTTCCGGGATCATTATTTTCGCGATCAACGATTTTCTATTTTTTTTTTTAAATTCTTCGAAATGTTCCGCTTGACTACTTTTTATTCCATACCTAAAGATAATTCATTGCTTTTTTAATGTATTTCAATTTGATTTATTTTAGACAAACGTATGTTAGTTATAGACGTTAAAAATTTTATAAGGAATATTAAAGGTAGAATATAGAAACTCTTTGAAACAACATTAATAAAAGCAAATATAAAGATTTAAAATTATTAATAACAACATAATAGTTGAAATACAGGTTACCTTTAAATAAGCTAGTTATAAGCTAATTTATAGTTGTTACTTTAAGAAAAGCAACATTAAAGTTATATATTTATAAATCTATTACAATTATAGTGGGTATTAAGTTGCAACTTAAAAAAAAAACTGATTTAAACCTCATATATAGGGCACCCACATAATAAGGCCAAATACAGCAACTTTACAGCAAGTTTTACATGAATTGGTTATTTGAGCTTCAAACTTAATTTGGTTTTATTTAAATTTTCTTTAATTTCCTTTTATCTTTTTAGCATATATTATTCTTTAAAATACTTCTTGTTTAATGTGACTATTCAATATTTTAGGGAAAGTTATTGAATATTTGTAATTTTTTTTTTAAATATTTTTGGTTTAGTTTGGAACAATCCAATTTTCTCTGTAAAAATATATTTTTTTTAAATTTAGTTTTTTTATTGTATTATTTAATAATTCTATAAAACTATGAGTTTTTAGCTTGGTTTTTATGTGTACAATAATGTAATTATTTATTTATTCATTTTAGCCTGATTTTTCTCTTTTTGATAATTTTTGTTATTGTTACATTTATTTATTCTTTGTAAACAAAAAAATGTTGACAGAAAGAAAAAATTCTCTCTGTCTACATTTTTATCTTTCATTACTTTTATTTGGTTGATTATAAATTATAAATGTTTTATAGGTACAAAAATGTAATCATGTAGTAGTTTGTGTTTTTCTTTTTTTTGTAACAATATTCTTTAAGAAAATTTTCTTTTATTTTTTGTAACATTTCTATTTTATTGAGGATTTTGTTACATAATATAATATATATAGTATATAAAAAAATGATTGTAAAAATACTTTTCTCTTACTGTAAGCAAAATTAAATCATGTTATGTACCAACGAATTTTTGGCAATCATTTTTAAAAAAGCAATTTTTTTGGCACGAAAAATGTATTTACAATTAATTCAGATTTTCCAATTTCTATAGTTTATAAAAACTCGCGAGATTGGACCACAAAATAGATACCTTTCGAAAAATTTAAAATACAGATTCTGCCTTCATCATTCAGCGGTCTTGAATTTTTCATAGCTGCACCTGTTCATAGGTATTTTTCTACTCAATAGGGCAAAACTTTAATACATATTACATATATAGAAGGGAATTTCAGAGTGCGTACGCGTATTATAAATATTGATGCATAGTTGATGAATGTGTTACGCTTTTTTTTAGTCAAATTTGGAAATGAATAATAAATAGGTAATTTGATAATTTAAGGTTGATCGCATTGCTCAAGCTTATACCAAATTTTATGGAAATTATATAGTATATATTCTATTACCATGATTTTTTATCCATTTTTTTAATGTCATTTAAAATAACCATTCATTCTGTTCATTATATAATGTCCGAGGGGTAGGTTTAGCTGTGGTGCACGATATTGGAATTAAGGTATTGTGGATTTCCGAGGTATAACACAACTACCTAAATTTGTTTTGCAGAATTCAATTTTCTTTTCCAACTAATATGCTCAAGCTCATTTACTTGATTTCAGCTTCTTACAAACCGAACGAATTTCAAGTATTGCAACGTGGCCATCGTGCAGACAAGCGCCTGACCATTTTCTACTTGACGTCCACACTGAGCGTGGGTGTTCTGTATCTGTGTTTTCCGCTCGCCAAGGCAGCCTATGAAATCCATACGGCCGGAAATACTAGCTGGATCATGCCAATGCGTTCCAAGTTAATTTATAAAAACATTTTCTATTGTTAAATTTTAAATTTTAAAAATATTAAGATTCCTTTACGATGTGTCCTACACGCCCGTGTACGAGCTCACTTACGTGTGTTTCGCACAGGGCACGTACCTGGCAATGTTGGGCTCCGTCGGAGTGGACGCCCTGTTCTACGGATGTTGCTTCAACTTCAGTTCTCACCTGCAGATCATCCAACAGAAAATCAACAGTATGCAATATGAAATGAAGGGTCCGGATTCAGGTGCAACGGTAATTACACCGACTTTCGTGCAGGTGCTGCACTATCATGCACGCATCATCCGGATGTGCAACGAACTGTGTGAGATTTATGGTCCTGTGTTGTTTGCCCAGTTCATGATCACATCGTTGCAGTTGTGCGTGATCGCGTATCAGCTGACATTGGTGATTTTTTCTAGTCTAGTCACACGTTGTAAATTTGAGGTTATAATTGTTATGTGTTTGTTTGTGTTTGTGTTTAATTCAACAGCCTAACCAGGGACTACTGCAGATGTTTACATATGTCCTGTTCTTGACCGCTATCTGTTTTCAGAGCTTTATTTATTGTCATGGTGCGGCTCAGCTAAGTTATGAAGTGAGTTTTAATTATTTTCCTAAATAATATTATATAATTTAGCTAATTTATGTATTACTAGAGTTTAGCCGTCTCAGATGCAATCTACGGCAGTTTGTGGTACGAAACAAAGCCTCGCACGCGTCGTATTATCCTGTTCTGTCTGATGCGCTCCCAGAAGTTCGTTGTAGTGCGATCCGGATACTATGTAGCCAGTATGGAGACATTTACTTCGGTAATTTAAAAAATATATTTATCTTTATTTTTTACTTTTTCTAATTTATTTCTCTTCATAGATTTTAAGCACAGCTGGATCGTACATTACGTTGCTGCAGTCCATTTCGTAGATGGCTAACTTTTATATTGGGAATATATATGAATTTTAGTAAATTAGTTAATAGTAATAGTTATTATTACATTTGTGTTTTAAAATTAAACATTGTCCATCGCTACTTTAATAATTTTCAACAAAACAATTCATCAAAAATCTAAATAATCCACCAATAAAAATAAAAATAAAAAAATATATATATATACAAAAAAGACATTCAAAGCTTAAAAATCCAATGGAAAATTTCATTACTATAAAGGACCATCTTCAAAACCTTAATAAAAACAGAATAAAAAATATTTCACCAACAAAAATTGTTCATTAAAATAATCAACCCTAAAAACAAAGTTTTTTATATAAATTCTCTACACAGAAAGAAACAACAAAGCAATTGTTTTCCAAATTGGCATTCAATTCACTGATTTTTAATTATTTCACAGTTAAAACGACTATAACGACTGTAACTGAATTCAATTTTTCATATCTATTTTCCAAATTTTTAAAAACGTTGAGTCTAATTGAACTGATTTTAATTAAAAGATTGATCAATTCTATGCGGTCTTTACTAAAATAATTAAACCAATTCCGGAAACGTTGAAAGTGTATCCAAAAGTCGTCTAAGTTGATTCACAAGTTAACTACAACCAACCTTTGACGTAAATTACCAAAGAATGTTTATATTATTGAACAAACAAAATATTGATCAAATTGGGAATGATTTAAATCAGGTAATTAAAAAACTAATTGAATCAATTGCGGGAGAATTCATTTCGTAATGAATTCAATAAAAACATTTTTTGAATGAAATACGAAAGAATTGATAGCAGTCAAGATAACTTGTATTTGCATTTTCCATTGAATTTTACCTATAATTATATTTTCTATTACAGTTTTCCCCTTCTTTTTCCGTATCCAAATAACGACAAATTCACTAAAAATATTCGTAAAATATTTTCGATCACCGCCATATTTGCGAATACTGAAAATATTAGCGAATACTTAAAATATTTCAACGTCCCGGGACCGTAGGCGAACAGGTATTTTGTTTAACGGATTTAGGAATATGCATAATTATGCATAATTTTGCTAAATGTAATGCCAGAAGAATCGTTTTAAAAATTTTAATATTGAAAAAAGGGTAAATGTCTTTTGGGTAAAACCAATTGGCATCTGTCCTATAACTTATGGGTGCTGTAGAAAATTTCAAAAATTTCGGATTTAATTGGAACTGAACCGGGCGCCTTAATAGTTCGAACCGGCCCTGATTAATTGCAAAAATAATTTAATTCAACCAAATCAATCCTTATAAAAGGTAAAATAAATTGCAGTCACAATAGTAATTCAAGCCCTAATATAATTGGATTTACCCATAAACAAATGATTTTACTATTGAAATTCTTTCCGTGTACCTCCTAATAAGAGGTAGGAAAATATAAAATATATGGGCCAAGTTTCAGCTCGATTGGATGACAGGAAGTCGGTCAATTAGGCCTCATTAAAATCCGCGCAAGCAAGATCACAGACACTTGAAACTAACATAGAAAATTTAAAAATCTAAATATCGTTAAGAAAATACAAAAATTGCAAAATATCAACCAAAAAACGATATTCTCTTTCCGAAAAACAAAGAAATAAAAATACATCTATTTTAAAATGTTGTATAACAAAGAAGACCACAAGCCAACTTTAAATCTGGTCAATTTCAGTTTTCATTGAACAAACGGCTCGTTTTACCATCGACCTGCTACTTAAATAAAAAAGCACAGCAAAAGCTTATTCAAAATATGTTGGATAGCACAAATCTTGAATGTTAATCGGATGCATATGATTTAATATATCAATATATAAATATATATAAATCTATATATAAAAATACATATATATTTATTTATACTTACATTATACAATATATACAGGTTAGACAAAACGATAAAATTGTCTGCAGACCTCTAAATTTTACCTATTATGCAAATTAGAACACGTTTTGTATAAAACGGATGAGCAGCAAAGAAACGATATTAGTTTGATCCCAAAAGTCAGAGTAAACAGTTCAATATGAAGTCCATCGTAAGTCAAACAGCACATACTTTATTTTTGGTTTAGTATCTAACTAAAAAATACCTTCAATTTACAGATTTTCGTTGCCCTTTTCGCTATCGTTGCCGTCTGCGCCGAGGAGCCCATTCCAATTCTTCGTCAAGACTTCGAGGTCAGCCCAGACGGTGCTTCTTTCCAGTATGCCTACGAGACCGGAAACGGAATCGTTGCCGAGCAGTCCGGTGGTGCTGAGTCCCTGAAGGGAAGCTTCAGCTACACCGCCCCAGACGGTACCCCAGTCGCCCTTGAATACGTCGCTGATGCTGACGGTTTCCACCCCGTTGGATCTCATTTGCCCGTTGGACCCGAAATTCCATCGCACATTGTTCGTGCTCTGGAATACATCCGTGCCCATCCACCAAAGGACGAATAAGCGTTGCAACACCCAATTATCCGAAATTATATGAAACTAAAAATCTAAAACTTAATTGCATTTTACATTGATTTTTCCGTCAAGGCTTTTTATGGTGTAGAGATTTAACAGGGACAAGGATTAAATCATATATTTTTAATTTTATTAAAAGTTTTAAAAGCCTGAACTTATAAGATGATTTAGACTTTATTATCACTTGTCTTCTAATCCTGGTCAGATGATTCTAAAGTGTTGGTTTGTACTGAGTTCTTATTTTTATTATGGCGCTAACATCCTATTTTTAGGACTCTTTTTGCATTGGTAAAAAATAGAAATCTAAGTACTAGTAATAATTTTATGTTATTTATAGTTAATGCTTAATACACTTAAAATCCTTATTTATTTATTTCATAGAATCTTCTTTATTTTTGTCCTATTTTTATTTGGTTGCATGCGCGATATACTCCATGGTGATTATCTTAAATAGGAAAATGTTTGGCATATAATATGCAGCATTATTTTTGTTAAATAACGTCAATTTTCAAAAGTAAGATATACGTTACGAATGAGTTCCGCAACACTATACATTTTCCAGGTTTTTCCCTAGCGACTAATTTCTGTTTCCGAAATTATTCACGCTCAAAAAAATATCAATTTTAGCGGTTTTAGGATT
Organism: Bolitophila cinerea; assembly: GCA_010015015.2. Taxonomy (NCBI): domain Eukaryota; kingdom Metazoa; phylum Arthropoda; class Insecta; order Diptera; family Mycetophilidae; genus Bolitophila; species Bolitophila cinerea. The sequence goes on along the minus strand of JAAAKO020054703.1, from coordinate 653 downwards.
TTGTTACGATGGGTTAATCATGTTAACATAAAATTGTAAAAATTTATAAAAATGGGATTAGGAAACATCAAAATCGAACGCCTGTATTTTCAATATTTATGCAAATCGTATTATGCTATAGGAATATAATAATAAAAATATAGATAAATAAATGATTTGCTTATTGGGCATCTAAGTTGCTAATTAAAGACAGGGAAAAAATAAAATTCGAATGATGCATTTGTATTTTAATAACCGTATATAAAAATATATATAAAAATATTAATAAATACAAAAATAGGAAAAAACTAACTCTCTCCTACCAAAAAACGTCCAAATTTATCTTCGTAAACGGTAACAAAAAAAAAAATGATTTACCATATCCCTGAAAACATCTAATGTACTACAATTGGCCGAATCACGATTGGCCGAATCACGACTGGCCGAATCACGATTGGCCGAATGACGATTGGCCAAATCACGATTGGCCTAATGATACGATTGGCCGAATGATATGATTGGCCGAATTACGATTGGCCAAATCACGATTGGCCGAATGATACGATTGGCCGAATCACAATTTGACCGAATGGTACAATTTTCCGAATGATACGATGGGCGAATGATACAATTGGCAAAATCACAATTGTCCGTATTTTAAAAAAAATGGCTAA
>JAAAKO020054692.1:0-10770 GCA_010015015.2 Bolitophila cinerea | reverse complement strand
TAATAATAATAATTTTAATATTAATAATAATGATAATACATTAATAATACTAATTAAAAATAATATTTCTATATCGTTAATAAATTTCACCTACAAAATTCATAAATCACAGCTTTATTTATACAAAATCTTAGTTTGGAACGAACAGTATATATATATATATATATATATATGTGTATATATATACATATTTATGTATAATTGTATATATAGTTTAGGTTTTGTAGTTTCTGTAGTTTTTTTTTAATTTACTTGGGAAGGGGGGGGAGCTCTATATTTACATGCGCGTACATCCACAGCTGTGGGCTTGGCCTTAGTTCGGTGGGCTGCCCGATGCAGGTGGATACTGCGGAATTTGATAGGGACTAAAGCGCTTGAAGTACTTCTCTCGCAGATCCGCGGATGCTGAATTTGAGCTGGACTGTTGTTGTTGTTGCTGCTGTTGCTGCTGTTGTTGCTGTTGTTGCTGTTGTTGTTGCTGCTGCTGCTGCTGTTGCTGCGGCGATGGCGGCGTGCTCAAATTTTTCGGTGACGCAATGCCAGCCAAGAAACCGGGCGGCAATTGCTGGGGCCAGAAGCCCTGCCACAGACCCAGGTTGAGGCCAGCCAAATTCGGTCGCTGGTACATCTGTGGCAGAATCGAGTCCTGGTACGGTGATCCGCCAAACATTTGCAAGTGCTGCTTGGCGCGTTCCACGAATGCCATTGCATCCTGAGCAACGAGCTGCGACAGGGACGCTTCGTTGTACGGCCGGAACTGGGTGTTCATGTGTTGTTCCAGCAGGAGGGCATCGATTGGATCTCTGTAAATAGAAAAAATGGAGAAATTTAATACGATGTCATGAAAGCGAAACAAGCACAGAAAATCCAGAATAATGGAGAACCAACAACAAAAGAAACGAAACATAAAATAAATAAAACTTACTCGTACCTTCCGAAATCGGATGAGTCCCGGAAACCTTTGGCAAAGGGATTCGAGTCAATCTTCAGTTTGGTGATCAGCTGATTCTGGTAGGCGGTGACGGCCGTGAACACCGTGGCCGGAAACACGAATGTCTTGTACTTGAGGTTCTGCATCTCGGCGGGTGTGGTGGGTACCTTCTGACCAGCCTTCAAGTGGACCAGATGAATGCGTGGCTGGTAGCGATGCATGGAGTTCAAAACAACCTACAAACAAAAAAAATGGTATACGTTAGTTAAGCGGTCAAATAACATGCAGGAATTTCTAATTAATTTTGGTATTGCCATATGTGCATGCGAAAAAGCGGTTAAAGTGCATATAGCTTATAGCCTGTGTGTGTGTGTGTGTGTTTACGGTGTGTATATGTATAATTGCATTGTGTCTCGTGTAGTGTCAATATATAATACGTATTTCACCCCATTTATTATAATCTATTATTACAGCCAACGGGTTTTAGCAAACAAATACATATTATATATACAAATATGTAATACACATAAACAAACAATAAATATATAAATATATATACACTCTATTTATATATGTATATATATATGTGTGGTGGTATATTTTAACAACAACGATTAAAGTGAGTCAATTTAAAAAAATGTTTACCCGTAATGTTATATTTGCTGCGTTGCTATAATGAGGCTCCGAGGCCTAAATGATGCAACAGAAGAAACAAAATATTAAAAGCTGCATATTTTGAGTCCGCTAATTGAGTTTGGGTTGATTTTGGGTTGATTTAGGGTTGATTTTGTGTGAGTGTATGGGTGCCGCGTGAAAATCTCGTGTGGTTATCATTGTTTGTTTATATATTTGCATATTTATATTTAAAAGATTTCAATTTTAAATTGTGTGTATGTTTTTTTATAAATATGTTCGTTTTTATATCGTAAACTCAAGTTTTGAGGTTATATCTGTCTTGTAACGCATTTCCACCCCAATTTGCGTGAAGCCGCGTTGCTAAGAAACGCGTCGGCGCGGTGGCGCGGCACGGCGCTCCCTGCGTTGTTCATCAAATGCAATTGGTCGACGAGAGAGCAGACGCGCGTGTGCGAGAGAAAATCTACGAGAAAAATGGTGGAAAACCCTTGGGCGTCCGTGGCGTGTGCTATGAACACGCCGTACTTGTATTTAAATGAGGTAATATGCATTTGTCTAGACTTCCAGTGCAAAAAAACGTATATATACCGCCCACACAACAGGGTAGATTCTTATACAATCTAAATATATGTATAAATATAGTAAACTTACTTGTCCATTGCGATCGAGCTCGTTGTTTGTGAGTTTGGCCTTCTCGAACGAGATAACCTGCTTGGTGAGTGCCTCGCAAGTGAACGGGGTGTCAGGGTGTGCGTGCAGCCTCGGGGGTGGTGGAGGGTCAGCTTTGCCGGCCACCAGCCATGCGGATCGATGGTACGCGTACCGGTATCTTCGTGAGTCGACGGGCACAATGTCCAGCAGCACCGCATAGAAATCGGACGGTTTGGCAGGCTTTAGCGGACCCGAGAAGGAGACGCGCACAGTGGGAAACATTCGTCTGGAAAATTCAAAAATAAAAATCCATTAGATTATAGGGTATTGATATCATGTGGAAATTATTGGAAAATTGACGTAATTTTCTCTATAATAAAGACATAAATGCGATGACAAAATGTGTTATGAATATTTGATGTTAGCTTTATTAAAGCTTTAATGCGGCTTTAAAACAACTTTATTAAAACTTTAACAAAAACTTTATTTACTAATATTGAGGTAAACGTAAAACTTTCTAAATTACTATATTAAAACTATATAGAAAATGATGGTGTCCACGTGAAACTTATTTATTTTGTAAACTTGGGCACAGATGGTGTGCGCGTCTTCATTTAGTAAACTGCGATGACGTGTGTTTTGAGGTTTGGCGGTATAATCGGTTTTAAAAGTTATAAGTGTGCTGTATTATTATAAAATATATAAAAATATTATGATAATTTGTAGTTTAACATGAGAATGTATACACATATTATCAGAATATACACACATATCATCAGAATATACACATTTATATATAGTATACATACAATATATCCAACTATTTCTATTTATAAAAAAAACTTGGTGTTTATTGTTGCAACATTCACTTCACAGAGTTTACACGTTTACAGCAATCGCTTATACAAAGTTTAATTATTTTAAACGACGTCAATATAAATATGAGCTCCATACTGGAATACGTATATATACACATATATTCTCATATACACTTACATATACATATGTCTTACATGCATGCAATAAATAATTTATCCGATGCACACACGTTCGCGATTGCGCTTTTCGCGGCCTAATTATATGTTTTGTGTATATGCGCACGATACATTATTATTATTACATGCATATAGATATAAATAATGAAAATGTTCTTAATATGCGCTAAGCTCTGTGCGCGCAGCTTAATCTCGCACGCCAATAAGTGTGTGTGTGTGTGCGATCACAGGAAATGATCGTTATACATATATATAAACAATCCAAACATATATGTTATTAAATGCACGCACTCAATGCTTTGCGATGCTAAATAAAATCACGAAATGAAAGTAATTGTGTACAAATGATCGTTGTGCGATCACCGCCTCGCCTGTGTTTAGGCGCGATCGGCGGGCGCGATCATTGCTTGAAGATCATACGACAGCAACGACTAGCAACTATCTCTGTGTAAAGATGCCGCTCGATCGCGAACGGTGGCAATGCCCAAGCTCATAATCAAGGTAATTACACTAAGTTTCATTGTATTTGTACAGAAAATATGGTATTGTAATGATCACTTGTCATTTATTGAGCGATCGTGAGGCTGGAGTTTATCTTTGCGTCAAACATTATCGCACTGAGCGACTGGCAATTGAATATTTATCATGGTTACTAATAGAAGCGAAGGGTTAATGATATAGTAACAATCAAAATGGTAAATTGCACTATATGGGTGGCCGAAATCTCAAAACGGGTGCCTCTCTCAGGAACTGTGCGTTTGAATGCCATGACACTATAAAATTGTTGACACTATAAAAACGTTTGATAGCAAATGTTTTTTTGTTAATTTAAATGATAAAATGCCATGTTAATTATGTAGTAATATAAGTCAATGAAATGTATTTTCAAACCGGCTCGCGATCGATTCGTGGTAACGGTAAACAGTGCTTTTAAAGTACATATTTGGTGATATTTATAAAAGGACACCAAACCATAGTGTTTTTAGATTTCAATAGTGCAATATTATTATATTATATACTGAGTAAATTCTTAATTAGACGTTTAACTATAGTATTGCCAATGTCATTGCATTTATAAGTGGTGAAGTTGGTGAGAAGTACTCAGTTACGCAAAATATATATGAATATTATACAATAATTAGTCCTGATTGACCATTCCCGCTAAATCTGGGTTTTATATTAATTTATTGTTGTTGTGAGGCGATAATTCGCTAAGGTTAATGCATATCACCATTGGAATCAAGTTCTAGAGAGACATACAACGTCTTTGCTGAGAGAAATGTGGAAAGTACGCTATTTGCTGGGCAAAGTCTCTGTCTATCGTAATGTAAATCTAATCTTTTTAAGCATGTCCGTACTAAATTTGTTTGGCAGCAGTGTTTTGACATGTAATAACTTTTAGCGAATTATCGCCTCACGGCAACAATAACACATAGTCACTCCATTTTGCTTTTGCATTGTGCGTGTTTTTTGTTGTTGTGAGGCGATAATTCTTAAAAGGACAAATGTTTGCTACCGATTCTAATCTGTAATTTCATTTTGTTTGTACTTGCTGGTATGCGAATGATTGACAAATAAAATTTAGCTTAGGCCGAGCAAAACTGAAGGCACAGCTCTGCCTAACTCGCAGTGATTTCCGGTAAGATTTGTTTTTAAATTAATAGCTTAAAAGTTTTTTTTCAGACTAATAAACTCGCAAAGCAGAAGTATCCCTTTTTTGCTGTTGGATCTATTGAATAAGGCTTCACTTATTATTTTTATAATTTTGTATATGGCTGCCAAATGAGGTTGTAATCGATTAATCGTTAGAAAAACATGAATCGACGTTTTAGATGATCGTCAAGATTGAACAAAAAAAAACGATATTTGTTTTTCAATTTTATAATTTTACTGGATATATATATATTTAGATTATATATAAATTTTTAAATTTTCAATTTTAAAATGTCGAACTAGAGTTAAAAATAAGTAGAATAATGTTGTTTTATTAGAATTAATTTAAAATATATATCTGGTAAACTGAAAACTTGAAATATTAATGCAAAAGGGCAGACATATTTCTTTCATTGAATACTTGTTTTTTAAAACAACGAATAATCGAAATTAAGGTTTTTATCTTATCTTGCCAGCCCTAAATTTTGGACAATGTAAATTATACGCACTGTAATACTGACATAACCATTAAAAGGTCGTTTTTTAAAAAATCCTTCAAAAATTGATAGGATAACCTTCAAAATGGTTAGAATAGCAATTTTTAGGGTTATATCACCATTAATAACGATTCTCCTAACCATTTTCAATGGTTTGTTGAAAAACGACAATTTAAATGGTTACAATTGCCCTCCGGTCTCTCAGTGCGTATTCCAGATTTTGAATTTTATTTATAAACATGTTTATTTATAGTTATTTACCAACTTTGTATGTAATTTCTTGAATACACTCGTTTATTAGAAAGACTTTGTTTTCTTTTCTGCTTAACAGAATAATTGGTATTTTAAATGGTAAGTTTTAAGAAATAATTCCATTAAAACAAATTTAGTGGTCAAATTTACATTACAAATGAGTGTTAAATAAACCATTATGTTATTTTAACAAATTGTAATTTTTACTTTTAAAAATGATAAAAATTACATTATAAATTTGTTTTAAATAATCCATAAAAAAAATTGGATACAAACTACTATTTACTACAAACAAAAAATGGTTATATAAAATACATGTTTGTATTTTATCCTTTTTATATTATAATTTTAGGCGTAGGAGGTCTGCCATTTATTTAGTTAAATTAACTGACCTACAATTACAAACAAAAACAAATATTTTTATATAATGTTGAATTGTTGAATAATGATAAACGAAAATGGTACCGTAATATAATTAATCGATTATATCAGTACCATCCCAGTCTCTCAGTAATTTAAGAGCATATAATTGATACCCTTTACCAAATTGCACACACAATTTAATATTGTCCACATTTTAAACGCAAGCAATAAGTTAATACGGATAGGATAAAAAACGTTCAGCTTAAATGCACCAATACATACATTCATTGCACGTAAAACAACTTTCCATGCAAAAACACCTTCCACGCGCTCGCGCTCGCGCATTATTCTTATATAGTCTCTAAATATACCAAAAAAAACGCTGTTTCTTTTTATTTAAAAAACGTTCTGTATAAATTATAGAGTACGCCCGAGTATAACCGATAATATCGGCGTTGCGCGAGCGCACACTCACACACTCTTATTCGAACTAATAACACGAATTATGGAAATACGGCTCGAATACGCACTTGCAGACACAGGTAGTATTTTATACAGGTGTCGCCTAATTGCATACGCATTAAATCGTCTGCGCGCAAGGCTATACATCTTTATACGACTTATACTACACTGGTAATTTATATAAGTTGTCTTTTATGAGCGCGCGCGCGTGCTGATACTCGACGAAAAGGCACCTGCGCGCTGCGTTGCGCAAACACGGTGCCGCAACCGTGTTTTGCTCTTCAAATCAATAAATTATTAAGAGGCGTCCGACCGTTTTCTTGTATCTATATCAGAAAGAATAGAGTCTTTGATGCGCGTTAGAGCAAATAAACCGGAAAATGTGTTATTATTTATTTAAACATTTAAACTATACCAATGATAATGATACAGTCGTATATTGGCATTTTTGTTGTAAGGAGCACGCATTATATTCGGATTGCCAGCAATTACGTGCGGTGCTCGCACCTTTTATCCGTCGCCTTTTGTACAGAGGCGAGCGCTCTGGGATCAATCTGATGCGGTTCCGATAATTCAATTTGGACAACCGCAACATATGCGCGCACCGGGGCGCTCGCGATCTTGTGGTCTTGCCAATATATAGAGGATTAAGTCATATGCAAGACGGATTTCGTGGTTTTTGGATGAGGTTGAGCTGATATATTTATATATGCATCCGAAATCGACAATCGTGTGTGCGCATGCGCGCGTATAAATAATATACCAATTTGAAATGTGGTTTCGTCAGGTCATAAAAAAAGAACTTGTTTTGGTGTCGTGTCTGACAAACACCCAAAAACAACAAAACAAACGATGTTGAAGAAGAAAAAACGCCATAACAATCGAACGACGCGGGTCGTTGGTCGTCCGCAAAAGATTTACAACGTGCAATAAAACAAACTTGTGTGTGTGTGTGTGTGTTTGTGTGTAGGATAACAAAGTAATGTACCCCACTGACCGAACCAATCGGTTTGTCCATTCTTTCAATTTGTGTGCATCAGGCATTCCTCGCAGTCTCGAGCACAGAGTGCTCGGAAATTCCTCAGAAACTCAAGGCAAGTATACACATATATATATATAATATATAAAAGACTTGCAGCACAGCACACACACACACATTAACATCACCACCTTTTAAATGTTTTCTCCTCTGGTTGATATTTCTTGTTTTTGTTCTGCTCAATATTCGTGTGCGTTCGATATGCATATTATAATGTTGTATATATAAACAACCCGGAGTTCATAAAAACCGAATGCCAAGACGCTGCGTGCGTGCGTGTGTGTGTGTGGACACCCCCCACTGGGGCGCGCGCCCGTTAAAAACATGACACTTTTCGGGTAATAATTGGACACAACGAAATTATACAAATACATTATATTTTATCGAGTATACGAGCGCAACGTCCAACTGTGTCCAAGGATTAAGCGAACGACACACACACACACACACACGCTCATTTATAATGCGCGTGCGTATGTAAGATAAGTGTCCCCATGCCCAGTGGGAGGGATACGCGCGATTTACCGGACGACATGCATTTAAAGGTGTAAACAAAATTATAATTTGTGTCTCGAGTGCGGACACTCGCGGAACGTTGCGTCAGCCACCGCCGCGCCGAGCCGTCGGGACTTTGCAGAAATTGTTTTTTTTCTTTAAAAATAAATAATATTGTTTTATAAGTCGCAAAAATAATCCTATTAATTTTTCCTGGAAATGAAATCTGTTTATATAAAACGCAATTAAATTTTAAATTAGACCATTCTTTGTTCACAGTTCCACCCCGCAATTGGAAAATATAAGAAAATATGAATATTCGTTCTGAATAAAATCTACATAACCTAAATCGGATTTTTAGGTCTTATTCTAGACTGACATATAACTGTAAAGACATGCCAAGACAGCCTGAAAAACACAAGTAATAACTGAATTTTTCGATCTGGCAACTATTCGCTTACTTTCGGACAAATAAAAGACTCATACGAAGTCAATTGAATAAGCCAAAGACCAAACGACCAAGAAATGACCAACAACCACAAAAGTGTCCACCAAATGATGTAATTTAATGACCATCTTGTGGTTTTTTTAATTATTGCTAGGTAAACTGCCATATAGTTCCAACGTGGATATCCGAAGCTAAGGTCCACTGTTCACATTATAGTGGACAAGAAACGACCACAAAATTGTCAAGTTGTCACAAGGTTTCAATCTGGCATCAGTAATTGGATTTAGCGTTAACATGTATCAATTACTTTGGAGCAGTCGAAAGAGCTGCGTGATTCAGTATTCAATATGATAAGCTTTATGGCGGATTTCAACCTAGTGGCCAACTGTTTATTAAAATGAATGGCCCAAATGGTAAACTATAGCCACTATGTGGAAATTCAGCCCTCAAACATGTTTATCGCATAATATTCAAACTGTCAATTGGCCAACCCGTAAAATAAGTAGCTATACATGTTATATCTATATTCCTAAGTGGCCAACTCATTATTATTTTTATTCAACTGGAACTGGCCAAGTAATAACCACTGTTTCCACTTAAATGGCCATCGAAAGGCCACAAAATGTCCACTTGGCCACTAAATGAAAATCTAGTATTGAATGTCCACTGGTACCACTGTAATAGACCAGAAATGGCCATAAAACCACCAAATTGGACACAGGGCATAAATCCGGCATTAGTAATTGGTTTAAAAATATTTTTCTAAAGTTAGGTGAAAGATATACAATTGCAATTTGCAATTTTTGATAATTATCCATCATCCATTATTATTAATTATGCCGGATTTCCATCTAGTGACCAAGTGGACATTTTGTGGCCATTCGATGTCCATTTCAGTGGAAACAGTGGCCAATTACTTGGCCATTTGAATAAAAATGTTTATAAGGTGGCCATTTAGAAATAAAGAACCAACATGCGGCCAATTATTTTGCGGGTTGGCAATTTGACAATTATGTTTAGGGGCATCATTTCCACAAAATGAGTAATTGGACATTTGGGCCATTATTATTATAGGCCACTTGTCCACTAGGTGGAAATTCATCTAAATCGTCCATAAACGACTCCTATTATTTCTATTGTTTATATACTATATATTTATATTTTTTATTATTCCGTATATGAATATAAATACAACTCACCGTCCGGTCTTCGTGATGATCATCTCCGTGCCGAGGTCGTGGAATTTCTCCCATAAATCTTTGGTTTCCAGGTGACACTGAATCGGTTTCAGCTCATCACAGTTGCACGATCCCAGTAAGCTGGGGCGTGTCTGCGCCAAACGGAGAAGAAAAACATACAATTCAATTAAATATAGATACAAAATACTATGAATATAGATATATAAGTAGATAAATTAAAAAATATTGGATATTATAGTTATAATAACAATGTCAAGAGATTTTTTAACATTAATCACCCGGGCGGCGGGCGGCCGGCGGTAATTTAGACGATGATTTATTGTCAAAACAAACGATTATTGCAAGGCGATCGATTTAATGGTGATTGATGGCGTTTGCGAGTGTGTGTATATATAAACATAAGATTTGTACCTGGACTGAATCGGGCGACAGGCGCTCCTCGTCGGAGGCCGTTGAGGATACGGGTGAGGCGAGCGATGATTTTGTCGGACGACCAATGCGGTGATTTGTGATCGGTACCTTGTAGTCCTCTTCGACATCAATGATTGCATTGTCATCGTCATCCGCGAAGCTCTCGATTGACAGAGGACCTGTGGATAGGGACGGTGGAGTTTTAGTTTAATTCAGATTAGTTTGTATGCTTTGTGTTTAGTGTAATTAAGATGTAGGTGTGGAGATAATAAAATAGGTGTAGTTTTGAAAAAAAAAAAAATTCTTTAGGAATTATAGAGTAGAGAGCAGAAATTGGTTTGAATTGAGACCTGTGTCTCGTTTTTTGAGAGATGTGAATTTAAAAATGCATCTTAACAATAATACCAATTTTAAAACAAAATGGAAAACATTTTTGAGAATTAAATAAAAACTTTAGAGCCGATAAGAAGTACAAATTATTTATTTGAAAATAATGTGTTGAGGTTTTTTTATTTGGAAATTATTATTCAAGTTTATTAATTATTACTATAACTTTAAATTCGGTTTTGAATTGTATGTAATTATAAAAATATATAGATACAGTAAAAATTGTAACTATTAAAATAGATATAATTAAAATGAAACTTTATCTTTTTTTATATTACATAAAAATATAGATAATGTTAAAATTGTAATTATAAAAAAACAGATAAGATTTAAAAACTTAATCTACATTTT